>JAIUJO010000077.1:0-263427 GCA_023846275.1 Vanilla planifolia
ATCTTTAATCCATCCTTAATCTCTAAAATCTAAACCTTATTCTCTAATCTCTATTTCCTAAACTCTAATCTCTAATCCTTAAGCTCTAATACCTAATTTCTAATCAACAATCCTTAATCTATTATATATAATCTAGAAACCCTAATCTCTAATATTTAATCCATAATTCCTAATCCTTAATCACAAATCCCTAATCTCTAAACAATAATCTGTAATCCCTAATGCTAATCCTAATCCCTCAACCACTAATTCTTAATCTCTAACCTCTAATACCTAATTTTAAATCCTAAATCACTAATCATGAATCTTTAATTCCTAATCCCTATTCCCTAATCTGTAATTCCTAATCCAAAATCCGTAATCTTCAATGATTAATCCCTTAATCTATAATCCATAATTCTTAATCCCTAATCATTAATCCCTTCATCACACACCTCTAATATGTAATCCCTAATCCTTATTACCTATTCTCTAATGCCTACTCCCTAATCAATAATCTTTAATCGCTACACCCAAATCCCTAATTCTGTATCCATAATCCCCATTCCGAAGTGCTAATACCAAATCACCATCCTTAGTCCCTTGTCCATAATCCCCAATACCTTATTTCTAATCCTCAATCCCTCCCTCCTTATTCTATAATCTATATTCTCTAATCTGTAAACCTCCTCCTTAATTCATAATTCTTAATCCTTAACCCCTAATCCCTAATCCATCTCCTCTTCCTCTTCTTCTTGTTTCTCCTCTTTGTCTTCCTCTTCTTCTTCTTCTTCTTTCTCTTCTTCTTCGTCTTCTTCTTCTTCTTCTTCTTCCTCCTTATTTTCTTCTTCTTCTTCCTCTTCCTCTTCTTCCTCATCTTCCTTTTCCTCTTCTTCTTCTTCTTCTTCCCTTATTTTTTTTTCTTCTTCTTCTTCTACATCTTCTTCTTCTTTTCTTGTTATTCTTCTTCTTCTTCAATTTCTTTTTCTTCTTCTTCTTTTACTTCTTCTTCGCCTTCTTCTTCTTCTTCTCGTTGTCTTTCTCCTTCTCTTTCTCCTTCTCCTTCTCCTTCTCCCTTTCCTTCTCTTACTACTTCTTCATCCCTTTCTCCTTCTCCATCTCCTTCACCTTCTCCTTCTCCTTGTCCTTCTCCTTCTCCTTCTTCTTCTCCTCATCTTCCTTCTCTTTCTACTTCTCCTTCTTCTTCTTCTTCTTCTTCTTCTTTCTTCATTCTCCTTTCTTCTTTTTACTTTCTACTTTCTTCTTTCTCCTTCCTTCTTTCTTCCTTCTTCCTTCCTCTTTCCTTCTTCCTTCTTCCTTTTTCCTTCTTCCTTCTTTCTTCTTTATTCTTCCTCTTCTTCTTCCTCTTCTTCTTCAACTTCTTTTTCTTCTTCTTCCTCCTCTCCTTTTCCTTCTTTCTTTCTTCTTTCTTCTTCCTTCTACCATCTTCTTTCTTCTTTTCTCTCCTTTCTTCCTTCTTCCTTCTCTCAAATGCCTAATCCATATTCTCTAATCCTTAATCCCTAATCCATTCTTAATGTTTAATCCCTAATCTTTAATCTTTAACCTCTAATCTCTAATCCCTAAACTCTATTCCTTAATACCTAATCCCAACTCCATAATCCTTAATCTATAATTTATTATCCTTAATCCTTAATATCTAATCTCTAACACTTAATCATTAATCGCAATCCCTAAACCCAAATCCCTAATCAATAGTCCTAATCTTAATCATTTAATCTCTAATCTTTAATCTCTAATCTTTAATCTTACATCACTAATCTCTAATTTAAAGTCCTTAACTCCAAATCTTTATTTCCTAATTCTTAAACCTTAGCCTTAAGTCCTTAGTTTCTAATCCTTAATTCTTAATAATTAATATTTTAATTCTTAATTCTTAATCTCTAATCTCTAATAATTTATCCCTTTATGCCTAATCTCTGATCCCTAATACATAATATTTAATCACTAATCCCTATTACTTACTCTGTAATCTCTAATCCCTAATTCGTAACACTTGAACCCTAATCCCTAATTGCTAACTCCCAAGTCCTTAATCCCTAATACCTAATCCCTAAACCCTAATCCTTTAACCCCATCTCCCTAACTTTTAACCCATAATCTTGGATCCCTAATCTATAATCCCTAAAACTAATAGCTAATCCTAAATAAATAACCCCTAAACTCTAAACTTTAATCCCTAATCTCTAATACTTGACCTCAAATTCCAAATACATCTTTAATCCCTAATCATAAATCCCTAATACAAGATCTTTAAGCCATCCCTCCCTTATCCATAAACTATTTTCTTCTTCTTTTACTTATTATTCATATTCTTCTACTTTTTCTGCTTCTTATTATTCTTCTTCTTCTACTCCCTCTTTCTTCTTCTTTTCTTTCTTCTTTCTGTTCTACTTCTATTTCTTCTTCTTCTTCTTCTTCTTCTTCTTCTTCTCTTATTCTTCAACTTCTTCTTCCACCTCTTCTTTTTCTTTTTCGTCTTCTTCTTCTTCATCTTCTTCTTCTTCTTCTTCTTCTTCTTTTCTTCTTCTTCTTCTTCTTCTTCTTCTTCTTCTTCTTTTTCCTCTTCTTCCTCTTCCTCTTCTTTTTCTTCTTCTTGTACATCTTCTTTTTGTTCTTGTTCTTCTTTTTTCTATCTTCTTCTCCTCCTCCTCGTCCTCTTCCTTCTTGTCCTTCTCCTTACCATCTTCTTCTTCCTCTTCTCCTTCTTCTTGAACTTCTTCTTCTTCTTCTTCTCTTTCCTCTGATCCTTCTTCTCCTTGTTCTTCTCTTTCTTTGTCTTCTTCTTCTTCTTCTCCTCCTTCTTGTTCTTCATAATACTTAATCAATATTTCTTAATCCCTACACCTTAATCCCTCAATACCTTATCTTTTATTACAAATATTTAATCTGTAATCCCTAATCCATCCTTTCTTAATCTCTCGTCCCTTATCCCTAATCTCTAATCCTTTAGCTTAATCCATAATTCCTGATCCTTAACCTCTAATCCCTAATTCGTCCTTAATCCCTAATACATAATCCTTAATCTTTAATCTTTAAACCTTAAACCTTGGTACCTAATACCTAATCCCTATTACCTAATAACTAATCTATAATCCATAATCCCTAATCACAAACCTCTAATCCTTAATCTCTAATTCTTAATCCCTAATCCCTAATCCCTCATCCTAATCATAATCACTTAATCTTCAATTCCTAATCTTTAATCTTTAATTCATAATCTTGAATTCAAATCTTTAATCATTAATCTCTAATCTTTAATCCATAATCTCCATTCTCTAGTTTGTAATCCCTAATCCTAAATCTTTAATACTTTATCCTTAGCATGTAATCCATTAATTCCTTATCCTTAATTATTAATCTCTTCAGCCCAAATCCTTAACCCTAATCCCTAATCCCTAATCCTTAATGCCAAATTCCTTTTCCTTATTCCTTAATCCCTAATCCTTAATTCCTAATCCTTAATCCCTAACCCTTAATCCTTGATTTATAATCCTTAGTCCCTAACACCTAATCTTATATCCCTTTAACCTTAATCCTTACTCCCCAAACCCTAACCTTTAATCCTTAATCACTTCTTCTTCCTCTTCATTTTCATTTACTTCTTCTACTTCTTATTCTTCCTCTTCTTCTTCTTCTTCCTCATCTTCCTAATCTTTCTCTTCTTCTCTTCTTCTTCTTCTTCTTCTTCATCTTCATCTTCTTCTTCTTCTTCTTGTTCTTCTTCTACTACCACTACTACTTCTTCCTCCTCGTCTTCTTTTTCTTCTTCTTCTTCCTCTTAATCTTCCTCTTCTTCTTCTTCTTCTACTTCTTCTTCCTTCTCTTCTTCTTCTCCTTGTTATTTTTCTCCAATTTCTTCTTTTCTTCTTTTTCTTCTTCCTCTTCTTCATTCTCTTCTTCTTCTTCTTCTTACTATTAATATTATTATTATTTTATTTCTTCATCTTTTTCTTCTTTTTATTCTTATTCTTCTTCTTCTTCTCTTTCTCCTTCTTCTTCTTCTTCTTCTTCTTCTTCTTCTCCTTCTCCTTATCTTTAGTCTTCTCCTTCTCCTTATCTTTAGCCTTCTCCTTCTCCTTCTACTTCTCCTTCTTGTTCATCTCCTTCTCCTCCTCCTCCTCCTCCTCCTACTTTTTCTTTCTTCTTCTACTACTACTACATTCTTCTTTCTTCTTTCTTCTTTCTTCTTCCATCTTCCTTGTTCCTTCCACCTTCATTCCTCCTTAATTCTTTCTCCCTACTTCCATCTTCTTTCTTTCTTCTTTTTTCTTTATTCCTCTTCCTCTTCCTCTTCTTCCTCTTCTTCTTCTTCTTCTTATTCTTCATCCTCATCTTCTACTTCTTTGTAATTCTTGATCCTTAATCCCTTATCTATAATCCATAATTAATAATCCATAATCCCTAATCCTTAATCTCTAATCCCTAAACTTTAATCATTAATCCATATTCTCTAATCCCTCATCCCTAATTCAAATACCTGACCCTTAATCCTAAATCCCTAATCACTAATCTCTATTCCCTAATGCCTATTCCTTAATCCATGATCTTTAATTCTAAATCTCTAATCTTTAATAATTAATCTTTTAATCCTTAATCCCAAATCTATAATCCTTAATTATTAATCCTTTCATCCTTAATCCCTAATTATTAATCCTTAATCCCTAATTCATGTTACTTATTCCCCAATTCTAACTTCCTAATATATAATCCTTAATCCATAAACCCTAATCCCTAATTGTGAATCCCTAATCCCTAATCCTTAATCCATAACCCTAATGTCTAATACCCAATCCTTGGCTCCTTAATCCTAAATCCCTAATATTAATCTTTAATCGCTAATCCCTCCCTCCTTATCTGTAACCTATAATCCCTAATCCCTCCATCCTTAATTTGTAATCCCTAATTCTCCTCTTCTTCTTTTCCACTTCTTTTTCTTCCTCTTCTTCTTCCTCTCTTCATCCTCTAGTTCCTCTTCTTCTTCCTGTTCTTCTTCTTCTTCTTCAAGTATTTCTTTTTCTTGTTGTTTTTCTTCTTCTTTATTTTCATCTTCCTCTTCCTCTTCTTCTTCTTCTCCTTCTTCTTCTTCTATTTCTTCTTCTTCTTTTCTTCTTTTTAGTTTTCTTCTTCTCCTTCTTCTTTTCTTATTCTTCTTATTCCTCTTCTTCTTCCTCTTGTTCTTCTTTCTCTTCTTCATCATCATCATCATCTTCATCTTCTTTTATTTCTTCTTCTTCTATTTCTTATTCTTCTTCTTCTTCTTCTTCAGCTTCTTCTTCTTCTTCTTCACTTTATCTTTCTCCTTCCCTTTCTTCTTCCCTTTCTCCTTCTCTTACTCATTCTCCATCTACTTGTCCTTCTCCTTCTCCAGCTGCTTCTTCTTCTCCTTCTCCATCTCCTTCTCCTCCTCCTTCTTCTCCTCGTCCTTCTTCTCCTTCTCCTTCTCCTTCTCCTTGTTCATCTTATTCATCTTCATCATCTTCTTTCTTCTTTCTTCTTTCTTCGTTCTTCTTTCTTCTTTCTTCTTTCTTATTTCTTCTTCCTTTTTCCTTCTTCATTCTTCCATCATCCTTCCATCTTCCTTCTTCCTTCCGCCTTCCTTCTTCCCTCCTACTTCTTCCTTCTTCGTTCTTCCTTCTTTATTCTTTCTCTTCTTCTTCCTCTTCTTCATCTTATTCTTCTTCTTTTTCCTATTTTTCTTCTTCTTTCTTCTTCTTACATCTTTCATCCTCCTTCCTTCTTCTATCTCCCTAATCCTTAATCCCTAATAACTAATCCATAATCCTTAATCCCTAATCCTTAGTCTATAACTAATCTTAATTTCTTAATCTTTTATCTTTAACCTTTAATCCCTAAACTCTAATCCCTAAAATCTAATCCTTAACCCTTAATTCCTAATTTTTAATCCCCAATCCTTAATCACAAATCCCTAATCCCTAATCCTTAATCCTTAACCTCTAATGCTAATGCTAATCCAATAATCTCTAATCCTTAATCTCTAAACCTAAATCCTACATCCCTAATCACAAATCTCTAATCCTTAAACCCTATTCCTTAATCTCCAATCCTTAATCCTTAATCTTCAATCCTCAAACTCCCAATTCCTAATCTCTAATGCCTAATTATTAATCTTTTCTTTTAATCCCTTATTCCCAATCCATAAACCCTAATCTCTAATCTCTAATCCGTATTACTTATTCCTTAATCCCTACTCTTAAATTCTTAATACTAAATCCCTAAATCTAAATCCCTAATTGCTAACTACCAAATCTCTAATCCTTAATCACTAATCCCTAATCCCTAATCTATCCATCCCTAATCTTTAATCTATATTCTTCGATACCTTATCTTTAATCCTTCATTCCTAAGTCCCTAATCTCTAATCCTTAACTTTTTATCCTTAATCCCTAACCTATCTCTTCTGACTCTTATTTTCTTCTTTTTCTTCTTCTTCTTCTTCTTTTCTTGTTCATTTTATTGCTCTACTTCTTCCTTTTCTTCTTCTTCTTCTTCTTTTTCTTCTTCTCCTTCTCCTTCTACTTCTTCCTCTCCTTCTGCTACTCTTAGTCTTTCTCCTTCTTCTTCTCCTTCTACTTCTCCTTTTCATCTCCTTCTCCTTCTCCCTCTCCTTCTCCTTCTCCCCCTCCTTTTCCTTGTCCTCCTTCTCCTTCTCTAACTTCTACTTTTTCTTCTTCTTCTTCTTCTTCTTCTTCTTCTTCTTTCTTCTTTATTTTTTCTTCTTCCTTCCTCCATCTTCCATCTTTATTCTTCCTCTTCTTCTTCCTCTTCCTCTTCTTCTTCTTCTTCTTCTTCTTCCTTTTCTTCTTCTTCCTCCTCTTCTTCTTCTTTCTTTCTTCTTTCTTCTTTTTTCCTTCTTCATTCCGCCATCTCCCTAGTCCCTAATCCTAAATCCCTAATCCTTAATCTTTAATCACTAATCCATCCTTAATCTTTAGCCACTAAACACTTATCCTTAATCTCTAATCTTTAAATGGTAATCAAAAATACATAATCCCTAATTCCTAATCTATAATCCGTAACCCCTAATCTAAATCCTTAACCACTAATGACTAATCGTTAATCCATAATCCTTGATCTCTAATACTGATCCTAATCCTTAATCTATAATCCCTAATCTTTAATCTTAATCCTTAATCTTGCATCACTAATCTCTAATCTTTTATCTTTAATCCTGAATCCCTATTCTCTAGTCCTTAATCCCTAACCCTAAAACCCTAATCTCAAATTCCTAATCCTTAATAATTAATCTCCTAATTCTTAATGCCTAATCCCTAATCCCTAATCATTAATCCCTTAATCATAAGTCTTTAAACTCTAATTAGTAATGCTTAATCCCTAACCTCTAATCTCTACTACTTATTCCCTAATCCCTACTCACTAAACCTTAATCCTTAATTGCTAACTCCATAATCCTTAATCTTTAATCGCCATTCTTTAATCCTGAATCCCACCCTCCTAAATTCTTAATCCATATTCCCATATACCTAATCCCCAATCCTTCATTCCTTAATCCCTAATCACTTATACCTAACCTCTAATCTCTAATCTCTAATCCATCTCTTCTACCGCTTCTTTATCAATGTCTTCTTCTTCTTCTTTCTCATCTTTCTCTACTTCTTGTTCCTCTTCTTCCTCATCTTTCACTTATTCTTCTTCATCTTCCACTTTTTCTTCTTCTTCTTCTTCTTCATCCTCCACTTTTTCTTCTTCTTCTTCTTCTTTCTCTTCTTCTTCTTCTTCTTCTTCTTCTACTATTATTAGTAGCATTACTATGACTTCTTCTACATCATCTTTTTTTTCCTCTTCTTCTTCTTTTACTTCTTTTCTTCTTGTTCTTCTTCTTATTCTTCTTCTTCTTCTTCTTCCTCTTCTTTTTCTTCTTATTCTTCCTCTACTTGTTTTTGTTCTTCCTTTTCTTTCACTTTTTTTTTCTTCTACTTCTTCTCCTTCTTCTTCTTCATCTTCTTTTTCCTCTTTTATTTCTTCTTCTTCTTATTATTATTATTATTATTATTATTATTCTTCTACTCCTTTTCCTTCTTCTTCTACTACTACTTCTTCTTCGACTACTTATTCTTCTTTCTCTTCTTCTTCTTCTTCTTCTACTTCTAGTTCTTCTTCTTCTGATGCTTCTTTTCATTCTTATTGTTCTTCTTGTTCTCTTTTTTACTACTTCTTCCTCCTCTTCAACTTCTTCTTCTTCTTCTTCCTCTCATTCTTTACTTCTTCTTATTCTTCTTCTTCATCTTCTTCCTCTTCTTCTTCTCCTTTTTCTTCTCCTGCTCCTCCATCTCCTTCTTATCCATCTCCATTACCTTCTTTTAACCCTCCTTCTCCTTCTCCTTCTCCTCCATCTCCTCCTCCTTCTCCTTCTCCTTCTTTTGCTTCATCTTACTTTGATATTGCTTCTTTCTTATTTCTTTTTCCTTCCACCTTCTTGCTTCTTTCTTCTTTTTTCCTCCCTTCTTCTTCCATTTTCCTTCTTACTTCTTTTTTTCTTTCTTGCTTCTTCTTTCTTCATTCTTCCTTCATCCTTATTCTTTCTTCTTTCTTTTTTCTTGTTTCTTCTTTCTTCTTCTTTCTTGTTCTTTTCTTTTTCTTCTTTCTTTCTTCTTCTTTCTTTGTTCTTCTTCATCTTTTTCTTTCTTTCTTCTTCTTCTTCTTCTTCTTCTTTTTCTTATTCTTCTTCTTCTCCTCTTCTTTGTCTTCTTCTTCCACTTCTTTTTTTCCTCTTCTTCTTCCTTCTTTCTTCTTTCTTCTTCTTCTTCTACCTTCTCCCTTTTCCTTAATCCATAATCCCTAATCACTAATTTATCCTTAATCCTTAATCCCTAATCTCTATTCTCTATTCTCTAATCTCTAATCTCTAAACCTTAATCCCAATACCTAATTTCTAACCCTTAATTTTTAGTTTATAATTTATAATACCTAATCCTTAATTTGGAATCCATAATACCAAATCTCTAATCCCTAACCTTTAATCCTAATCCTTATCCTGATTGCTTAATCTCTAATCTCTAATTTCTTATCTCCAATATCTAACCCTAAATCCCAAATCCCTAATCCGAAGTCTTTAATCTTTAATTTAAAATTCCTAACATTTAATATGTCCCTCTTTAGTCACTAATACATAATCTTGAACACCAATCCCTCACTCCCAAATCTTTAATCTGCATTCCTAAATCCCTAATCCCTCCCTCCCTAATCCCTATTCCTTAATCAGTAATGATAATTATAATCGCTTAATCTCGAATCCCTAATTTCAAATTTCTAATCCCCAGTGATAAATCCAAATTCCCTAATCACTAATCTCTAATCCCTAATAATTAATTAATAATCTCTTCATCTCTAATCCTTAATCCATAATCCAAAATACTTATTCCTTAATCCCAACTCTCTAATCCCTAATCCTTAATCTCTAAACCCTAATCCCTCATTACTAATCTGTAATCCCTAATCTCTAATCTCTAAACTCTAATCCCTAATCTTAAATCTCTGACACCTACACTATAATCCCTCCCTCCAAAATAAAAAATTCTTAGCCCTTAATCCCTAATCCATCACTTCTTCTTCTTCCTCTTCTTCTTCTTCTTCTTCTTCTTCTTTCTCCTCCTCCTCCTCTTCTTCTTCTCCCTAATCATCTTCTTCTTTTTTCTCCTCTTCTTCCTCAACTTTCGCTTCTTCTTCTTCTTCTTCCACTTCTTCTTCTTCTTCTCCTCCTTCTGCATTGTTTTCTACTTTTCTTATTCTTCTTCTTCCTCACCTTCATCCTCTTCTTCTTCATCATCTTAATTTTCTTCTTCTTCCTCTTTCTCTTCATCTTGTTCTTCTTCTTCTTCTTCTTCTCCTTCTCCTCCTTAAACATCTCTTTGTCATTCACCTTCTCCTTCTCCTTCTTCCTTTCCTTCTCCATCTTCTTCTTGTTTGCCTTCTCCACATTCTCCATGTCCTCCTCTTTCTCCTTCTTCTTCTTCTTCTTCTTCTTCTTTATCTTCTTCTTCTTCCTCTTCTTCTTCTTTCTTCTTTCTTCTTTCCTTTGTCTTCTTTCTTCTTTGTTCTTCTTCGTTGTTCTTCCTTCTTCCTTCTTCTTTCATCCTTCCACCTTCCTTCTTCCTTCATCCTTCTTTCTTCCTTCTTCTTTCCTCTTTCTTCTTTCTTCTTTCTTCTTTCTTCTTTCTTCTTTATTCTTCCTCTTCTTTGTCCTCTTCTTCTTCTTCTTCTTCTTCTTCTTTTTTCTCTGTCTTCTTCCTTATTTCTTCTTCGTTCTTCCTTCTTCTTTTTTCCTTCTTCTTCCTTCTTCCTTCTTCTCTTTTCCTTCTTCTTCCTTCTTCCTTCTATCTTTTCTTTAATCCCTAATCTATAATCCTTAATCCTTTATCCTAAATCCCTAATCCATTCTTAATCCCTAAGCCTAAATCCTTAATACCTAAACTCTATTTCCTAATCTCCAAACTGTAAACTCTAATACCTAATACCTAATTCCTAATCCCTAATCCTTAATCTATAATCCATAATATATAATCTCTAAATTCTAATCCATAATCTCTAACTTTAATCACTAATAATTAATCACCAATCCCTAATCCTAATCCTAATCCCTTAATCTCTAATCCCTAATCCTTAATCCCAAATATCTAATATTAATCCTGAATCCCAAATCCCTAATCCACAATCTTTAATCCTAAATCATTAATCTTTAATAATTAATCCCTTAATTTTTAATCTTTAATCCTTAACAATTAATCACTTCATCCCTAATCCTTAATCCCTATTACTTATTCCCTAATCTCTTCTCCCTAGTCCATAAACCTTAATCTCTTATCCCTAATCCTTAATTGCTAATCCATAAACATTAATCCATAAAACCTAATCCTTAATTAGTAATCCCTTCATACCTAATCCCTAATCCTTAATCCTTAATCCATAATCCTTATTACTTATTCCTTAGTCCTTACTCCCTTGTCTGTAATCCTTAATCTCTAAACCTAAATCCTTAATTACTAATCCATAATCCCTAATAATTAATTTTTTCATCCCTAAACCCTACTCCCTAATCTGTAATACTTAATCCCTAAACCTTAATCGTTAATTGTTAATCCATAATTTTAAATCTCTAGTTTCTTCGTTAATCCTTAATGCTTATTACTTAATCTCTCCCTCCCTAAATCCTATTCTCAAATACCTAATCTTGAATCCATAATCCACAATCCCTCTCCCCCTAATTTGTAATCTGTATTCCCAAATCTTTAATCCCTTACTCCTTAATCCCTAATCATTCATCTCTAGTCCCTAATCTTAATTAAAATCACATAATCTCTAATCCTTAATCCCTAATCTCTAATTTGTAGTCCTTAATCCTAAATCCCTGATCACAAATCTCTAATCCTTCATCTCTAATCCTTATTTCCTAATCCATAATCCCTAACCATAATACCTTATCAGTAATCCTTAATAATTAATTGCTTAAACTTTAATTTCTCATACCTAATCATTAATCCCATTAATTAAGTTCTTAATCCTAATCCTAATTACCTACTCCATAATTCATAATTTATAATCTTTAATCCTTAATCTCTAATTCCTAATCCCTAATTACTAATCAATAATCCCTAATCCCTAATCCCTAAACCCTAATCTCTAATCCTTAATCCCTATCACCTAATCCATAATTACTTCCTGCTTAATCCTTAATCCATAACCCCGAATCCATAATCTCTAATCCATCACTTCTTCCTCTTCTTCTTCTTCTTCTTCCTCTTCTTTTTCTTCTTCTTCTTCTTTCTTCTGTTCTTCCTCTTCTTCTTCATCTTCTTCCTCCTCCTATTCTTCTTTTTCTTCTTTCTCTTCTTTCTCACATTCCTCTCCTTATTCTTCTTCTTCTTCCTCCTCCCTATCTTCTTCTTCTTCATCTTCTTCTTCTATTACTTTTTCTTCCTCTTCTTCTTCCACCTTTTCTTCTTCTTCTTTTTCTCCTTCTGCTCCTTCCTCTACTTCTCCTTCTCCTTCTTCAAGTCCTCCCCCTTCCCCTTCATCTTCTTCTTCTACTTCTTCTTCTTCTTCTTCTTCTTCTTTCTTCTTTCTTTTATCTTCTTTCTTCTTTCTTCCTTCCACCTTCGTTCTTCCTTCTTTTTTTTTTCTTTCTTTCTTCTTCTTTCTTCTTTCTTCTTTCTTCCTTCTTCTTGCTTCATTATTCTTCATCTTTGTCTTCCTTTTCTTCTTAATCTTCTTCTTCTTTCTGTTCTTCTTCTTTTTTCTTCCTTCTTCCTTCTTCTTTCTACCTTTTTCTTCTTCCTTCTTCCTTTTCTTTTTTTTGTAATCCTTAAATCTTAATTCTTAATCCTTAATCCTTAATCACTAATCCATCTATAATCTCTAATCTCTAAGTCTTAATCTCAAATACAAAAATCATTATCCTTAATTTCTAATCCCTAATCCCTAATTTATAATCAATAATACAAAATTCCTAAACCCTAATCCTTAATCCCTAATTCTTAATCCTAAATCATTATTCCCAAATCTTTAATCCTTATTATCTAATTCCTATTTCTAATCTTAATCTCTCAATCTCTAATCCCTAAGCTCTAATATCTAATAATAAATCCTAAATCCTTAATAACTAATCCCTAATCCTTAGTCCTTATTCTCTTATCTATAATCTCTAATCCTAAATCTACAATTTTTAATAAATAATCCCTAATCTTTAATCCCTTATAATTAATCCCTTCAACCATATTTCTTAATTCTTAATTAATAATCCCTAATGCATATTACTTATTCTGTAATTTCTACTCACTGATTTGTAATCTTTAATCCCAAAATCTTAATCCTTAATTACTAATCCATAATCCCTAATCCCTACTCCTTAATCCTTAATCCCTAATGCATAATATCTAATCTTTCCCTCCCTAATCAATAATCCCTAATCCTTGATATCTAATCTCAAATCACCAATAACTCCCTTCCTAATTCGTAATATGTATTCCAAAATCATTAATCCCTCCCTAAATCACAAATCTATACTCCTTAACTTCTAATACTTAATCCTTAATCTCTAATCCATAATTCTACATGCCAAATCCCTAATCAATAATCTTTAATCCTTAATCCCATATCTTTATTCTCTAATCCATAATCTTTAATCCTAAATCCCTAATCTACAATCCTTAGTAATTAATCTCTTAATCCTTAATTTTTAATCTTTAATCCCTAATCATTATGCCATTAATCCTTAATCCCTAATCCTTAATCCTTAATCTCTAATCCTTATTACTTCCATAATCTTAACTCCTTAATCCATAATTCTTAATCCATAAACCCTAATCTCTAATTGACAATCCATAATCCTTAATCCTTTATCACTAATCTTTAAACCTTAATCCCTAACACCTAATCCTTAATTCTTCTCTCCTTAATCTTTTATTTTTAACATCTAATTCCTAATCCTTCGTCCATCTCTTCTTCTTCTTCTTCTTCTTTCTCCTTTTCTTCTTCTACTTTTTTCTTCTTCTTCTTCTTCTTCTTCCTCCTCCTCATCTCTTTTTCTTCATCATCTTGTTCCTTATCTTCCTCTTCTTCTTCTTCTTATTGTTCTTCTTCTTCTTCTTCTTCTTCATCTTCTACTTCTTTTTCATCCTTTTCTTCTTCTTCCCCTTCTTCTTCCTATTTTCCTCCTTTTCTTGTTCTTCTTCTTCCTCTTCTTCTCCCTCTTCTTCTTCTTCTTCTTCATTTTCCTCTTCTTCTTCTTATTCCTTTTCTTTTTCTTCTTCTTCTTCTTCTTCTTCTTCTACTTCTTTTTTTATTTCTTTATTTTCTTCTTCTCCACCTTCTTCTTCTACTCCTCCTTCTTCTTATCCTTCTCTTTATCCTTGTCTTTCTCGTTCTCCTTCTCCTTGTCCAACTCATCCTTCTCCTCCTTCTCCTCCTTCTACTTCTCCTTCTCCTTCTCCATCTCCTCCTTTTCTCTCTCCTTCTCCTTCTCCTTCTCCTCCACCTCCACCATGTCCTTTTGTTTTTCCTTCAACTTCTTATTCTTCTTCTTCTTCGTCTTCTTCTTCTTTCTTTCTTTTTCTTTCTTCTTTCTTCTTTCTTCATTTTTCTTCCTTCTTCCTTCAAACTTCCACCTTCCCGCTTCCTTCTTCCTTCTATCTTCTTTCTTGTTTCGTCTTTATTCTTCCTCTTCTCCTTCCTCCTCTTCTTCTTCTTCCTCTTTTTCCTCTTCCTCTTCATACTCATCTTCTTCTTCCTTCTTCATTCTTCCTTCTTTATTCTTCCCTCTTCTTTCTTCCTTCTTTTTTCTTCCTTCTTCCTTCTTCCTTCTCTGATTTCCTTAATCAATAATCCCTAATCTTTAATCCTTAATTTGTAATCCAACCATAATCCCCAATCCCTAATCTTTAATCCTTAATCTCTAATCTCTAAACCTTAATTCTTAATACCTAATTCCTAATCCCTAATCTCTAGTCTATAATCCGTAATACCTAATCCATAATCTCCAATCCTTAATCTCTAATCCCAATTTATTACTCTTTAATCACTAATCCTAATAGTAATGTTTTAATCTCTAATTCCTAATCTCTTGTCTCTAATACCTAATCTTGAATCCTAAATCCCTAATCACTAATCTCTAATCCCTCATTCCTAATCTATATTCCTTAGTCTATAATCCTTAATCTTAACTCCTAATCTTTAATAATTAACCCCTTAATCATTAATCCATAATCCCAATCTTTAATCATTAATCCTTTCATCCTGAGTCTCTAGTCCTTAATCCTTAATCCCAATTCTGTATTACATATTCCTTAATCCCTACTCCCTAATCCATAATCCTTAAACCTTAAACCCTAATCCCTAGTTTATATGAATAATTCTTAATCTTTAATCCCGAATAATTAATCACTAACTATTAATACCTAATACTTAATCCCCCCTTTCCTAATCCCTATTCCCTAATAACTAATCTCAAATCCTCAAACCCTACCTTCCTAACCCATAATCTGTATTCCAAAATCCATAATCCCTCCCACCTTAATGCCAAATCCCAAATCCCTAGTCCCCAATCTGAATTATAATTGTTTAATCTTTAATCTTGAATCTCAAATCACTAATTAATAATCTCAGACCCTTAATCCCTAATCCTTAATTAATAATTCAGTCTTAAATAACTAATCTGCAACCCTTAATAATTAATCCATTAATCCTTCATCCCTAATCCTTTATCCATAATCATTAATCCCTTCATCACTAATCTTTAATTCTTAATCCTTAATCCATAATCCCTATTACTTATTCCATAATCCCTACTCCCAAATCCATAATCCCTAATAATTAATCCATAAGCTCTAATCTCTAAAACTTAATCCTTAATCCCTAACACCTAATACCTAATCCCTCTCTCATTAATCCATAATCCCTAAACCCAAATCCTTAACCTCTAATCCTTAATCCTTTGCCCATCTCTCCTTCTTCTTCTTCTTCTTCGTCATCTTCTTCCCCTTCTTCTTTTTCCTCTTCTTCCTCTTCTCTTTTTTCTAGTTCATCATTTTCTTCTTCTTCTTTTGCTTCACCCTCATCTTCCTCTTCCTCTTCTTCTTCTTCTTCTTTTCCTCTTCTTCTTCTTCAACATTTTCTCCTTCTTCTCTTGTTCTTCTTCTTCCTCTTGTTCTTCCCCTTCTTCTTCTTCTTCTTCTTTTCTTCTCCTTCTCCTTCTCCTACTTCTTCTTCTTCTTTTATTTCTTCTTCATCTTCATCATCTTTTTCTTCTTCTTCCTCTTCTTCTTTTTCTCTTTCTCCTTCTCCTTCTCCTTTGCCTTCTCCTTGTCTTTCTCCACCTCCTTCTCCTTCTCCTACTCTTTCTCCATCTCCTTCTCCATATCCTTCTCCTTCTCTTGCTCATTCTCCCTGTCCTCCTCCTCCTTCTCCTTCTGCTTCTCCTCCTTAATCTTCTTTCTTCATTCTTCATTCCTATTTCATCTTTCTTCATCCTTTTCCCCTCTTCCTTCCACATTCCTTCTTCCTTGTCCCATCTTATTTCTTTCCTCTTTCTTCTTTCTTGTTTCTTGTTTCTTCTTTATTCTTCCTCTTCTTCTTCCTTCTCTTCTTCTTCCTTTTCCTCTTCTTTTTGTTCTTCTTCTTCATTCTTTCTTCTTTCTTCTTCCTTCTTCTTCTTTATTCTTTCTTCTTCTCCCTTCTTCCTTCTTTCTTCTCTTTATTCCCTAATCTCCAATCCCTAATCTTTAATCCTTAATCCCTAGATCATTCTTAATCCTTAATACCAAATTCTTAATCTCTAAGGTCTATTCTTTCAACTCTAACCTTTAATCCCTAATCCTTAACACATAATTCCTAATCCCTACTCCCTAATCTATAATATATAATCCCTAATACCTTATTTTTAATCCTTAATCTCTAATCTTTAATGCTTAACCACTAATCTCTAATCCATAATCCATAGTCTCTAATCCATAACCCTAATCTTAATCCCTTAATCTCTAATCCCTAATCTCTAATCTTTAATACCTAATCCAAAATCTCGAATCCCTATTCACTAATCTCTAATCCTTAATCCCTAATCCAAATTCTTGAATCGATAATCCCTAATTCTAAATCCTTAATCTTTAATAATCAATTCTTAATCTCTGGAGCTTTTTAAGATGGTTGGCTTCTCAGAAGAGTGGCCACGGCGGTGCTGAGGAGGAACTGAAGGTGAGGAGCTGAGGAGGTGGCCACGGCGGTGCTGAAGGTGGCCACGGCGGCGCGAAGAGGTGCGAAGGCGCGTAAGAGAGGAGGTGGCCAAGGCGGTGCTGAAGGTGCGAAAGTGCGAAGGTGCTGAGGGCGCGTAGGGGGGGAGCTTGCAGGTACTAGAGGCTAAAAACTGGAGGTTAGGAGGAGCTGGTGGTGTTACAGGTGCGGAGGCGCGGAAGCACGGAGGTGAGGAGGGGGCTACGGCGGTGCTGTTGCTGTGTCAAGGGAAGAAGGAAAGACAAGCACGTGCGGGAGTAACTTGACACGTGTGAGTTATTTCGTTTCAAATTTGAATTCCGAAGGCTCGGAGGGTAGGCACAGGTTTAATGTGCATGCAGTACCGCGGGACACTGGACCAGTCGTCGTCCTGCTCGGTCTGTGGACACCTGCAGCCCTAAGTATCCCCGATTCACAATGGTGGGGTCCAAGGGTAAGAAGAGCACCCGAAAAATAAGACAGTCGGCCAGCAAATCGCCGGAAAGGGAATCCTGTACTGGAATTCTTGCGGGAAGGGCAGTGGAATCAGACACAAACTTTGATAGAGTCAACGAAGCCAAGGTCAACTTGGGGAAGAGGGAAGCCGATGAACACGAGATAGAATCGTCGAAGGAGGACACTGCGTCCTCAGGCAGCCCTGTGCTGGCGTTTGAATCAGGGGAGGTCACAGCGCTTCTGAATAAAGGGAAAACAGTCCCGGGGGAGGCATGTGGACATGAAAGTCTGTGCTTGGGTGCGCGGACTGAGCTGGAGGGGGGAAAGAGGAAACACCAGGAGCAGGCTGAATGCTCGAGAGTGCAGGAATCAAAATTTACTGATCAGAATACAGGGGACAAGGAGGAATGCGTCTCTCAGTTATTGGCTAGAAAGGAGGTAGCGAAGGTGAATAAAATCAGCTTCAAGGAGGCTTTAACCTCCAATAACAATAATTCTAGCGGTCGGGCTACTTCATTTGTGTGGATGGCTTCAATTGACGTTAAGGAAAGAGCGGCAAGCCTACCAGACCACGGGGACAATGAGGAGGTTCTCATGTCGTCGGAAGCTTGCTACAGACAGATTGAATTCCACAAACATGACCTGGTCGGGCGTGTCTACGGTAACAACCTCTCGTTTTTTGTGATAGCCCGCGTTCTGCAGAAGAGATGGGGGAACTACCGCAATTTTAAGGTGTTGGATCTGACAAATGGGTGTTTCTACCTTCATTTTCAATCTATGCAAGATAGGAATGAGGTGTGGTTGGGTGGACCTTGGCAGGTGGCCGGTCAGGCCATGGGTCTGGATGTCTGGACACATGATTTCCGGCCGGATGACAGGATGACGATGTGCGCACCAATTTGGATTCGTCTTCCGGGACTTCCGTTGATTTACTGGGATGTGGAAAACATCCTCCGCATTGCCAAGGCGGCGGGAGAGCCTTTCTTGCTGGATGGCTGGACAGCGGACATGCAGAGGTCCGCCTTTGCGAGAATTTGCATTCGCATGGACCTCTCTAAACCCTTGAAACCTTGAGTTTGGCTGAGGGGGGAGTTTGGGAGGCTGTACCAACCTTTTGAATATGAGGGTTTGCCTTGCGTTTGTTTCAACTGTGGTCGGGTGGGACACTTGGCGGAGTAATGTAGCCTACGGGAGCCAATGAAGAATGCAGATAGTAATATAGGTGGGGAGGAACCGGAGAAGGCACCAGTAGCGAAGGCCTCAACGCCAATGAATACCAAAAATATTACAAGGGAACTCACGGGAGGATTCACTGGAGAAAGGATGACTGAGGACAAGATCATGGAGAACGAGAGACTAAATGCTTGCTGTGGGCCTAAAGAAGGAATTGAAACTCCCGGGTTTCAAACGCAAGCGGGGAGGCCGGAGGAGATCGTAAGGCAGGGAACCCTTGGACCATGGATGCTTGTTGCTCCTAGACGGAGGAGGCAGGGTACCTGGGCGGCTGTGCAGAATCGAAACACATACCCGAGCAGTCTCTCAAGAGGAAGGCAAGCTAAAAACATGAATCTAGGAAGGAATGGAAGGCTGAGAAGCATATCTGCAGCCAGTGGCAGGGGATTGTCGAGGCGAGACTGGTTGCCCAAAACTCAGGGGAATAGGGACAGAGTCTTTCAAGGCCATCAACAGGGGTCAAATGGGGAAGCAGAGGAAGCAAAAACAGAACAGGTGGGCGGCAACAGAGGGGATGGTGGATGTAAAGCTGATGGTTGTATTAAAACGTAGTTGCTGGTGGGCTCTTACGCTGCGTGTCGTGGAGCACAGACAGAGGGAGGTAAGAAATGGGATGGCTAAGTCACAGCAGGATTGTGAGTGCCTGAGATCCTTCCCTGTGGGGTGGAAAAGCAGGGGTTTCCTAAGAGGTGACAAATGGCAGCGAAATTAATGATATGGAATATCAGGGGTGTCCGAGACAAAAAATCGAAGGGCTTCCTGCGAAGAATGGTTCGTGGCAATAGCGTTGAGGTGGTGGCGCTTTTGGAAATCAAAGCAAACAAATTCCAGAGGAAGGATGCAGACTGGTTACTCGGGAGGGGCTGGAATTTTGCGGTGCAACCCTCGGAGGGGATGTCAGCGGGGATCATTATAATGTGGAGGAGCTGGGTAAACATCATTATCACGACATCCACGTCACATATGGTGGCTTTCCAATTATCTCTGAAAGGAAGAAAGGTGATGAATTGCTGTGTGATATATGGCCCGAAGGATCATTGTAGGCGGCGGGAGGTTTGGGACGAGGTAAGGCGCATGGATACAGGAGGAAACCCACTCATGGTGGCAGGGGATTTTAACATCATAATGTCACAAGAGGAGAAGAGAGGCGGGAGGAAATTCAGATTTGGGAAGGAGCAGCAGGAACTCGCAGACCTAATGCAGGACATGCAGTTGACAGATGTGGGGTTCAGTGGAAATATCTTCACATGGTGCAATGGGAAAATGGGGGGAGCTCGTATCCTTGAGAGACTCGACAGGGTCCTCCTTAACTCGGTGGGATTGCAGGATTTTCCGAACTGCGCTGTAACACACCTTGGCAGGATAGGTTCTGATCACTGTCCTCTGTTAATTGATATGGGCTGTCGGCAAGCTAGAAAGCGCATCTCCAGAGTTCAATTCGAGTGTGTTTGGCTTCAATTTCCGCAGCAAATCGGTGTTGTGCACCAAACGTGGAGCAGAAGTGTGAAAGGTGATCAAATGGTGGCGCTGTCGACCAAATTCCGCCGTTCATTAGGTGCGCTGCGGCAGTGGAGCAAAGAGGAATTGGGAAACATTGTAGATTTAAATAAGAAGCTGGAGAACCGCATCAATACACTGCAAATGAAAGAATCCTTGGAGGGTCTGCGGGAGGAGGAAAGCGCTGAGCTTGGCAAAAAAATTTCGACTTTTCACCATGGGTGCGCCCTGGAGGAGAAGTGGTGGTGGCAGCGGGCGAAGCTTCATTGGGCACAGCTGGGGGATCGAAATACCACGTTCTTCCATGATGCTGCTTCGGCTCAGTCGCGCACGAATCGCATAACTATACTGAAGGATGAGGAAGGGAAGATGATGGATACGCAGAAGGAGATTGGCGATGCACTGTTGAGTTTCTTTAGGAAGAAATGGAGCAGCGGGGGTTGCGCGCCTCCGATGTTAAATTTTGTGCCGAGAACCACTGTCAATGAGGATATGGCCTCTCAGCTATGCAGCAAGATTACTGAGAAGGAGGTTATTGACGCCATTAGGGGGATGAGGAGGAACAAGACGCTTGGAATTGATGGTATTTCTGTTGAATTCATACATGGTTTCTGGGAGATTACAAGGAGTGATATTACCCGCACGGTGTTGGCATTCTTTGATGCTAAGAGAATGCTGAAGGAATGGAAGGAGACCTTGGTGGTACTGATTCCCAAAAGGAAAGGCGCTTGTATGCCGACACAATTTCGTCCCATCAGCCTTTGCAATACAATTTATAAGGTAGTGGCGCGGATCTTGGTGGAGCGGCTTAAGCCCCTGATGCCTCGCCTCATATCACGGGAACAGGGAGCTTTTATCCCAGGTCGTTGCATCTCAGACAACATCTTCATTGCGCAAGAAATGGAGACACGCATGCACTCTTGCTCATCCAAATCTGGTCTCATGGCAGTCAAGCTTGACATGATGCAAGCCTATGACAACATCCGGTGGGATTTTTTGTTTGAGATGCTAAGGATCCTTGGGTTTCCCAGGCTTTGGTGTGACTGGATCTCTGCCTGTATCACCTCCCCCACTTTTGGTGTGCTTGTTAATGGCGTCCGCCTGCCATGGGTGCAGGCTCATTACGGTTTGAGGCAGGGCTGCCCTCTTTCACCATATCTATACGTCATTGCGTCGGAATACCTCTCGGCACTTATGCATGAATATGAGTCCAAGCAGTTATTGGGGTTCAGACCTGGGCAGCACGCACCACTGGTGTCTCATTTGTTGTATGCGGATGATGTCATTATTTATGCCAATGCAACGTACACGGCTGTGCGCTCAATTCGCAGAGTAATTAAACTTTTCAGCAAAGCAACAGGCTTGCAGACGAACCTTTCTAAATCTAGTGTCCACTTTAGCAGAAAAAGCAGCAGGTTAAAGACTAGGAAGGTTGCCAAAAAGCTTGGTATGGTGCGCGGGGACTCCTTAACATATCTTGGGGTACCAATCTCGGCAAAGAGGCTCAAGAGGGCTGATTTAAATTTCCTAATCCAGAAAATGGAGGCATGCATAGCAAGCTGGAGGATTCGTCCCTTGTGTCTTTGGCTGGTAGAGTCTCACTTGCTACCTCTGTGCTCAACGCCATTCCCACGTATGTTCTCAGACACTGCACTGTGCCGGCGGGTGTCATCGACGAGATCGAGAGGCGTGTGAGGAGCTTCTTTTGGAATGGAGCAAGCAAATCTCATATGATCCACTATGCGCCATGGAGCTGTGTTACACTTCCAAGGAACTCGGGCGGCTTGGGGCTGAGGGATTTTCGCGTGTGGCAGCGTGTTCTGATGATAAACAGTGCAAACGGTTGCTGTGTCGTGAGGAAAGCCCGTGGGTTGACATCCTCAGGAGGAAGTATGGGGGCAATTTGGCGACTTCAAGGATTCCGTGGAACATATCCCAATCGGGCAAGCTGGTGCTTGAGGCAATGCCGACGGCAGTGACGGAGTTCGTTTGGAGAATTGGTGACGGTAAGGAGGCGAGATTTGAGGAAGACAACTGGCTTGGCTTCCTCCCGATCTGTATGTGGCCGACGCTGATCAATATGGAGACGGTCTGGCCGGCGAGGGTGGCGGATTGTATCAATGATGACGGCGAGTGGGATGTTCACAGAATTCGAGCTTGGGCAAGTGCTCTGCTCCTTGACAGAATCCTTCATTTGCCCAGGGCGAGATCCTCTGCTCGCGACATGTTGGTCCAGGTGCACACGGAGGCGGAGGTGGTGGACAACGGCAGAATTTATTGGGACCTGAAGTGCAGAGAGGGAGACGGCCTTCCCACGGCGAGCTGGCGGGGTTCGGAACAGCTAAGGGGTCTCTGGAAGATTAAAACCTTGCCGAGGGTACGCCTGTTTCTTTGGAGGGTGGCGAAAGACTATCTCCCCACGGCGACGTGGCTGTCGCGGAGGGGAATGGCTGAGAACTGAGGTTGTGTATGGGGCTGCGAGGAAGAGGAGACAGCGCAACACATCTTTTGGAGTTGTCCGCAGGCCCAGGCTCTTTGGCAGGATTCCGCTGCACGGGACGCCGTGGATGTTGTACTGTTGGCGAGGGAGGTCAACGACGAGGTGGTCAACGACGCCAGCCGTGACTTCATCCGGCAGCTTATGGATTTCATTGGTTCGCCGGCGGCAAGGTACGGGGTGGAGTTGCGCACGCTGCATTTCTGGCTACGTCGTTATACTATATATGGGGGAGGAGGAACGCGAAGAGACATAATGCTCCACTTCTGCAACCTTGCGATGTTATTACGAAATGTGAAGATGGAGATCATTGCTGTAGTTGAGCAGTGCAACCTACATTCATCCATGTCCTGCGGGAACCCGTACAGTTCACCCGAACTGCCTGTAACCCATAGATGGGTTCCCCCTCCCACTGGATGGATTAAAGTGAACTGTGATGCTACTTGTGGTCTGGATTCTGCAGGTATTGGTGTAGTAGTGAGAGACCATATGGGGAGGCCGATCCTGGTGATGGGGAAGAGGTTTGTTTCTCAGGCAAGTGAGGCGATGGAGGTGCAGGCAGTACTTGAGGCCTTCCAGCTATTGCGGAAGTTCCTGTCGCAGTTCCGTGCTATTGAGATGCAGACGGATTCCATGACGGCGGTGCTGACGATCCGAAAGCCTATTGCCAACGCACCTGTGGATGGACCTATTGCTGAGAATATACGTTGTGCTAGTGATTTGGACGCCCTTACTATAACACATGTATACAGGGAAGGTAATCAGCCTGCCGACTGGGTGGCACGTGCTGCTTGCCGAAACGACTTCGTTTGGAATAGTGGGACCTCATATCCCAAGCCGCTCATCAAGCTGTTGCTGGTAGATTACATGTTAGATCCTCCGTGAGGATAGCACCTATTAATGTACTTTTGCTGGGCTTGTGCCCCTTGTGAATATCAAAAAAAAAATTCTTAATCTCTAATCATTAATCTTATCATCTCTAATCCCTTATCCCTAATCTTTAATCCATAATCCCTAATCCTTATTACTTATTCCCTATTGCATATTACTTAATCAGTAATCCTTAATCCCTAAATCCTAATCTCTAGTTGCTTATCCATAATCCTTAATCTCTAATGCTAAATACCTAATCCCTCCCACCATAATCTTTAATCCATAATCCCTAATACCTAATCTCTAATCTTCAATCCCTCCCTCCCTAATTCGTAATCCTTATTCCCTAATCTCTAATCCCTATGCCCTAATCTTTAATCCCTCATTCCAAATTCTTAATTCTTAATCCTTAATCTCTAATACATCTTTAATCCTTAATCCCTAATCTCTATTTTTTAAAATCTATTCTCTAAAACTTAATCCCTAATACCTTATTCCTAAAACTTAATTTACAATCCATAATACCTAATCCCTAATATGTAATCCTTAACCATTAATCCCTAATCCTTAATCACTAGTCCCTAATCCTGAATCCCTATTCTCTAATCCTTAATTCTTATCCTAATCCTTAATCTCTAATATCTAATCATAAATCTCAAATCATTAATAATTAATCTCTAATCCCTAATCCCTAGTCCTTATTCCCTAATCCATAATCCTCAATCTTAAATCCCTAATCTTTAATAAATAATATCTCAATCGTTTATCCATAATCCCTAATCATTAACGCACCATCACTAATCCTTAATCCCTAACCCTTATCCTTAATCCTTAATCCCTAATCGTTATAAATTATTTTATAATCCCCACTTCCTAATCTATAATCTTTAATCCTTAAACCTTAATCCCTAATTGGTAATCCATAATCTCTAATCTCTAATCTGTAATCCTTAATCCATAACCCTAACCCCTAATCCCCAATGCTTAATAATAAATCCCTAATACTTAATCCCAAATCCCCAACACCTAATCTCAAATATCCAATCCCTCTCTCCTTAATCTATAATCTATATTCCCAAATCCTTAGTCCCCCTCCTTAATCTCAAATCCTTAATTCCTAGTCCTTAATCTTAATTATAATTGCTTAATCTTTAATCTTTAATCCTTAATCTTTAATTCCTAAACATACATTTGAAATTCCTAATCAATAATCTCTAATCCTAAACCCCTTATCCCTATTCTTTAATTCGTAATCCCTATTCCTAAACCTCTAATTCATAATCTTTAGTAGTTAACCCTTAATCTCTAATCTCTAATCATTTATCATTAATCCTTTAATAACAAATCAACAATCCCTAATCCTTAATCCCTATTACTTATTCCTCAATCCCTATTCCTTAATCCATAATCATTAATCCCAAAATCTTAATCTCAAATTACATCTTCTTCTTCTTCTTTTTCTAGTTCTTCTTCTAGTTCTTCTTCTAGTTGTTCTTCTTCCTCTACTTCTCTTTTCCCTCCTTGCTCTTTTTCTCATTATTCTTCTTTTCTTATTTTTCTTTTTCCTCTTCTTCTTCTTATTGTTCTTCTTCTTCTTCTTTTTCCTCTTCTTCTTCTTTTTCTATTTCTTCGTCTTATTTTTCTTCTTCTCTTTCTACTGCTTCTCATTCTTCTCATTCTTCTTTCCCTCATTTTTCTCCTTCTCCTTTGTTTTCTTCTCTTCCTTCTCCTTCTCCTTCTTCATATGCATCTCCTTCTCCTTCTCCTTCTCCTTCTCCTTCTCCTTCCCCTCCTCCTCCACGTCCTTCTCCTACTTCTTATTCTTCTTCTTCGTCTTCCTTCTTCTTTCTTCCTTGTACTTTCTTCATTCTTTATTCTTCTTCCTTCTTCCTTCTCCCTTCTTCCTTCCACCTTCCTTTTCCTTGTTCATTTTATTTCTTCTTCTTTTTTCTTTCTTCTTTAATTTTTCTTCTTTATTCTTCCTCTTTGTCTTTCTTTTCTTCTTCTTCTTCTTCTTCTACTTCCTTTTCCTCTTTTTCCTCTTCTTCTTCCTTTTTCCTTCTACTTCTTCCTCTTCTTTTTTTTCTGCCACTTCTTCTTCTTCATTTTCTTATTAATCATCATCATCTTCTTTTACTTCTTCTTCTACCTCTTCTTTTTCTTTTTTTCTTCTTCTCCTTCTTTTTGTACTTGTACTTCTTCTTCTTCTTCTTGTACTTCGTCCTATTCTTCTTCTTCTTCTTCTTCTTGTCCTTCTCTTTCTACTCCTTCTCATTCTCCATCCCCTTATCTTTATCCTTCTCCTTCTCTTTTTTCTCCTCCTTCACCTTCTTCTTATGTATCTCCTTTTCCTTCTCTTTCTTGTTCTCCTTCTCCATGTCCTCCTCCTTCTCTTTCTTCTTCTTCTTCTTCTTCTTCTTCTTCTACCTTCTTCTTTCTTCTTTATAGTTTCTTCATTCTTCATTCTTCTTCATTCTTCTTTCTTCCTTTTCCTTCCACCTTCCTTCTTCCTTATTCTTTCTTTCTTCTTCTTTTTTTCTTTCTTCTTTCATTTATCTTCTTTATTCTTCCTCTTCATCTTCCTCTTCTTCTTCTTCTTCTTCTTCTTCTTCTTCTTCCTTTTCTACTTTTCTTCTTTTTCTTTCTTTTTCCTACTTTTTTCTTCCTTCTTCATGTTTCTTTCTTCTTCTTCTTCTACCTTTTTCTTTCTTCTTTCTTCCTTCTCCTTATTCTCTAATGCCTAATCCTTAAGCCCTAATCCTTAATCTTTAATCCATCCTTAATCTCTAAAATCTAAACCTTATTCTCTAATCTCTATTTCCTAAACTCTAATCTCTAATCCTTAAGCTCTAATACCTAATTTCTAATTAACAATCCTTAATCTATAATATATAATCTAGAAACCCTAATCTCTAATATTTAATCCATAATTACTAATCCTTAATCACAAATCCCTAATCTCTAAACAATAATCTGTAATCCCTAATGCTAATCCTAATCCCTTAACCACCAATTCTTAATCTCTAACCTCTAATACCTAATTTTAAATCCTAAATCACTAATCATGAATCATTAATTCCTAATCCCTATTCCATAATCTGTAATTCCTAATCCTAAATCCCTAATCTTCATTGATTAATCTCTTATTCTATAATCCATACTTCTTAATCCCTAATCATTAATCCCTTCATCTCTCACCTCTAATATGTAATCCCTAATCCTTATTACCTATTCTCTAATGCCAACTCCCTAATCAATAATATTTAATTCCTGCACCTAAATCCCTAATTCCTTATCCATAATCCGCATTCCCAAATGCTAATACCTAATCACGTCCTTAATCCCTTATCCATAATCCCCAATACCTAATTTCTAATCCTCAATCCCTCTCTCCCTATTCTATAATCTATATTCTCTAATCTCTAAACCTCCTCCTTAATTCATAATTTTTTATCCTTAACCCCTAATCCCTAATCCATCTCCTCTTCCTCTTCTTCTTGTTTCTCCTCTTTGTCTTCCTCCTCTTCTTCTTCTTCCTCCTTATTTTCTTCTTCTTCTTCCTCTTCCTCTTCCTCATCATCTTCCTCTTCCTCTACTTCTTCTTCTTCTTGTTCCCTTATATCTTCTTCTTCTTCTTCTACTTCTTCTTTTCTTTTTCTTCTTCTTCTTCTTCTTCTTCCTTTTCCTTTTCTTCTTCTTCTTCCATTTCTTTTTCTTCTTCTTCATTCACTTCTTCTTCTCCATGTCTTTCTCCTTCTCTTTCTCCTTCTCCTTCTCCTTTTCCTTCTCTTACTACTTCTCCATCCCTTTCTCCTTCATCATCTCCTTCACCTTCTCCTTCTCCTTCTCCTTCTCCTTCTCCTTCTCCTTCTTCTTCTCCTCATCTTCCTTCTCTTTCTACTTCTCCTTCTTCTTCTTCTTCTTCTTCTTCTTCTTTCTTCATTCTCCTTTCTTCTTTTTACTTTCTACTTTCTTCTTTCTCCTTCCTTCTTTCTTCCTTCTTCCTTCCTCTTTCCTTCTTCCTTCTTCCTTTTTCCTTCTTCCTTCTTTCTTCTTTATTCTTCCTCTTCTTCTTCCTCTTCTTCTTCAACTTCTTCTTTTTCTTCTTCTTCCTCCTCTCTTTTTCCTACTTTCTTTCTTCTTTCTTCTTCCTTCTACCATCTTCTTTCTTCTTTTCTCTCCCTTCTTCCTTCTTCCTTCTCTCAAATGCCTAATCCATATTCTCTAATCCTTAATCCCTTATCCATTCTTAATGTCTAATCCCTAATCTTTAATCTTTAACCTCTAATCTCTAATCCCTAAACTCTATTCCTTAATACCTAATCCCTAATCCTTAATCCTTAATCTAAAATTTATTATCCTTAATCCTTAATATCTAATCTCTAACCCTTAATCATTAATTGCTAATCCCTAAACCCTAATCCCTAATCAATAGTCCTAATCTTAATCATTTAATCTCTAATCTTTAATCTTGCATCCCTAATCTCCAATTTAAAATGCTTTATTCCAAATCTTTATTTCTTAATTCTTAAACCTTAGCCTTAAGTCCTTAGTTTCTAATCCTTAATTCTTAATAATTAATATTTTAATTCTTAATTCCTAATCTTTAATCCCTAATAATTTATCCTGTTATGCCTAATCTCTAATCCCTAATACATAATCTTTAATCACTAATCCGTAATTCCTATAACTTACTCTCTAATCTCTAATCCCTAATCCCTAACACCTAAACCCTAATCCCTAATTGCTAACTCCCAAGTCCATAATCCTTAATACCTAATCCCTAAACCCTAATCATTTAACACCATCTCCCTAACTTTTAACCAAAAGTCTTTGATCCCCAATCCTTCTTTACTAAATCCTAAACCCCTAATCCCTAATCCATAATTCATCTCCTCTTCCTCTTCTTTTTCTACATCTTCTTCTTCATCTTCTTCCTCTTCTTCTTCCACTTGTACTTCTTCATCTTCTTCATATTTTTTTGTCTCTTCTTCCTTATTTCATTATTCTTCTTCTTGTTCTTGTTCTTCTTCTTCTGTCTTCTTCTTTTTCTTCTTCTTCTTCCTCTTCTTCTTATACTTCTTCCTCTTCCTCTTTTTCTTCTTCTTCATCATCCTCTTCTTCATCACCGTGCTCATCTTCCTCTTTTCTAGTTCTACCTCTTCTTCTTCTTTTTCTTGTTCCTCTTCTTTTTCTGCTTCTTCTTCTTCTTCCCCTTCTTCTTCATCATCTTCATCTTCTATTTCTTCTATTTCCTCTTTGTCTTCATCTTTTTCATTTTCTTTTCCTCTTATTCTTCTTCTTCTTCTTATTCATCTTCTTCTTCTTCCTCTTCCTCTTCTTCCTTTTCCTATTCTTCTTCCTCTTTTTCTTCCTCTTCCTCTTCTTCTTCTTCTTCTACTTCCTCATCTTCTTCTTCGTCTCCTTCTTCTTTATACACTTCTCCTTCTTCTTTATACACTTCTCCTTCTTCTTCTTCTTCTTCTTCTTCTTCTTCTACTTCATCTTCTTCTTCTTCCTCCTCTTTTTCTTCTTCTTTTTCTTTCGCTTCTTCTTTTTCTTCTTCTTTCTTCTTCTTCTTCTTCTTCTTCTTCTTCTACTTCTACTTCTTGTTCTTCTACTTCTACTTCTACTTCTTCTTCTTCTTCTTCTTCTACTTCTACTTCTTCTTCTTCTTCTTCTTTTTCATTCTTCTTTTTCTTCTTCCTCTTCTTCTTTTTATTTTCCTTCTTCTTCTTCTTCTTCTTCATCTATCTCTTCTTCTTTTTCTTCCTCATCTTTTTCTACTTCTTCTTCTACAACTACTACAAGCACTACTACTACTATTACTAATTCTTCTTCTTCTTCTTCTTCTTGTAGTTATTCTTCCTCTTCTTCTTCTTCTTCTTCATCTTCTTCTTACTTTTTTGCTACTTCCTCTTCTACTACTACTTCTTCTTCTTCTTCTCCTTCTTCTTCATCATCATCATCATCTTCTTCTTCTTCTTCTTTGCCTTCTTCTTCTTCTTCTTCTTCTTCTTCTTCTTCTTCTTCTTTGCTTCTTCTACTTCTTCTTCTTCTTCCACTTCTCCATCTTCTTCCACTTGTTATTCTCCCTCTTCTTTTTTTTGCTTCTTCTTCTTCTTCTTCTTTATCTTCTTCATCATCTTCTTCCCCTTCTTCTTCTTCTTCTTCTTCTCCTTCCCCTTCTTCTTCTTCTTCTTCTTCTCCTTTTTCTTCTTCTTCTACTTCCTCCACTTCTTCTTCTTGTTTTTCTTATTCCTCTTCCCGATCTTATTGTTCTTCTTTCTCTTCTTCAACTTCTTTGCATCCACTTCTTCTTCTTCATCATCATCTTATTTTTCTCCTTCCTCTTCTTCTTCTTCTTCTTCATCTTCGTCTTCTTCTTCTTCCTTTTATACCCTTCTTCTCCTTCCTCGTCTTCTTCTTTCTCCGCTTCTTATTATTCTTCTTCTTCTCTATCTTCCTCTTCTACTTGTTCTACTTCATTTTTTCTTCTTCCTTTTTTTCTTCTTCATCATCTTCTTCTTCCTCTTAATGTTCTTCCTTTTTTAATCTATATTGTTCTTCTTCTTCTTCTCTTCATCATATTCAACTTCTTCTTTTTCTTCTTCTTTTTCTTCTTCTTATTCTTCTTCTTATTCTTTTTCTTGTTCATCTTCTTCTTCTTCCACTTCTTCTTCGTCTTTCTCTCTTCTTCTTCCTTTTCTTATTCCTACAGTTATTGATTTCTTTCCTCTTGTTATTCCAACAGTTATTGATTTTCTTCCTCTTCTTCTTCTTCTTCTTCTTCTTTTTCTTCTTCTTCTTCTTCTTCTTCTTCTTCTTCTTCTCCTTCGTCTTCTTCTTCCTCTTCTTCTTCTTCTTCTTCTTCTTCTGCTTCTTCCTCTTCTTCTTCTACTCCTTCCTCTACTTCTTCTACCTATTCTCCTTATTCAACTTATTCTTCTTCTTCTTACACTGCTTCTTCATTTTCTTCTTCTTCTTCTAACGGTTCAACTTCTTCCTCTTCTTCTTCCTCTTCTTCTACCTCTTCTTCTTAATCTTTTACTTCTTCTTCTTCTTTATCTTGTTTTTCTTCCTCTTATTCTTCTTTTCCTTCTTTATCTTCATCTTCTTGCCCTTCTTTTACTTCTTCTTCCTCTTCTTCTTTTTCCTCTTCTTTTTATTCTTCTTCCCCTTCTTCTTCATGTACATCCTCTTCTTCCTCTTCTTTCTTTTCCACATCTTTTTGTTCTTCTTCCCCTGCTTCTTCTTCCTCTTCTTCTTCTACAACTTATTCTTCTACTACCTCTTCTTGTTCTCCTTCTTCCTCATCATCTTCATCTTCATTTTCTCTTCTTCCTTATCTTGTCCTTGTTGTTCTTCTTCTTCTTCTTCTTCCTTTTCTCCTTCTTCTTCTTCCACTTCTTTCTCTTTTACTTCTTTTTTTTCTTCTTCTTGTTGTTTTACGTAATCATCTTCTTCTTTTTCTTTTTTTTCCTCATCTTCCTTTTCCTCTTCTTTTTTTTCTTCTTCTTGTACTTCTTTTTCTTCCTCTTGTTCTTCCACTTGTTCTTCTTCTTCTTCTTCATCTTCTTCTTCTATTTCCTTTTCTTGTTCATTTCCTTCCTCATTTTCTTCTTATTTTCCTCTTCTTCCTCATCTTATCCTTCTTCCTTCTTCTTTATCTTCCTCTTCTCCTTATTTTTCCTCATCTTCTTCTTCTTCTTCTTCTTCTTCTTGATCCTATTCTTCCCTTTCTTCTTCTTCCTATCATTCTTCATCTTTTTTCTTTTGTTCTTTTTCTTCTTCTTCTTCTTCTTCCCCTTTTTCTTCTAATTCTTCTTCTTCATAATCATCATCATCTTATTATTATTATTATTGCTATTATTATTATTCTACCACTTTTATTGCTTCTTTTTTGTCTTTATCTTCTTCTTCTTCTTCTTCATCTTCGTCTTTGTCTTCTTTTTCTCCAACTTGTTCCTCTTCTTCTTCTTCTTCCCTTCATTTTCTTCTTCTTTTTCATCCCTACTTCTTCTTCTTCTTCTTTTCTTTCCTTCTTATTCGTCTTCTTCTTCTTCTTCTTCTTCTTTTTATTCACCTTCTTCTTCTTCTTCTTCTTCCTCTTCTTTTTCCTCTTCTTCTTCTTCTTCTTCATGCCCTTCTTCTTATTATTCTTCCTCATCTTCTTCCTCCACTTCTTCTTCTTCTTCCTCTTCATCATCATCTTCCTCTTCTTCTTCTTCTTCTTCTTCCTCTTCTTCTTCTTCTTCCTCTTCTTCTTCTTCTTCTTCTTCTTCTTCTTCATCTTCTTCTTGTTTTCTTCCTCTTCTTCTTCCTCCTCTTCTTCTTCTTCTTTTCCTTGATCTTCTTCTTCTTCTTCTTCTTCTCCTCTTCTTCTTCCTGCTCCTCCGCTTCTTCTTCTTCTTCTTCTTCTTCTTCTTCTTATACTTCTCTTCTTCCTCTCCTTCTACTTCTCCTTCTTCTTCTTCTCCTCTCCTTGTTGTTGTTCTTGTTCTTCTTCTTCCTCTTCTTCTTCTACTTCTTCTTCTTCTTCTTCTTCTTCTTCTTCTACTTTGTCTTCTTCTTCTTTTACATCTTCTTGTTTTTCATCATCTACTTTTTATTCTCTTTCTTTTTATTCTTCTTCTTGTAATTCTTCTTCTTCTTCAACTACTGCAACCACTGAATTTGCGCTTTCTTAAATATGAAATTGATTTGGTCCATTTTATAAGAATTGTGATTTGACGATGAGATTTAACTGTTGAATGGAAGAAATATGGACCGAGTGATTATGACTTAGCACTATTGCACGATTGAGAAAATTAGCAGTTTAAGTGATAAACAACGGTGGTGTTTGTTTGATTCCAAAAAAGCGCCATCGGACGGAGCATATTAATCATACAAAACTGCAATTCATTGTGTCGAATATTTTGCTTCTTTTGCCCTACATCGTACAATGACTTGTAGCTTTTCGACTTATAGCTCCCTTTGTCAATTGAAGCAATAATGGTTTGAATTTTATTATCTGTGGTTACCCTTTTTCAGAGTCGAGTAACTTTGTCTTTCAGCGGCAAGCTACAAAAACTAGTTTCATGCTCGAGTATCCGAAGCTTACTGTAGGTGGGCTTTAAGGATTTTCTTTTTGGAATTGATACAGACTAGAGAATCCGACATTGTCTACTTGTCGGCTTCAATTTTTTTTTATTTTGATTTTTCTTTTTTGTGATTTTGGCTTCATTTATTTTTTTTTTGAATTGCTGCTTTGTGTTTCTCTATGATGGCCCGTAAATTTTTGTTGGATTGCATTTATTTGGTTATTGATTTTCTCAGTCCTTTCTGTTTGCTCCATGAAGAAATGTAATGTTTTCAATTACTTATGTGCCGAAGTTGTTCAGATCTAGTTACCATTAACCATTACGATTCACTAGGGTGACCTATTTATTTTTTGTGGTTAAGTTCTTTTAATTTATTTGTATCACGTATTTCTCTTTATCTTAATGTGTAACATATTTTTTATATATTTTCTCACTCATTTAACACACACTTATTTGTGATTTTATTTTCTATATTTTTTTATTTTTTTTGCCCTATTTTTTATTTTTCTTTATTTTTCTAATTATCTTTCATTCACTTATTTATCCTCTCTATCTTCTCTATGTTCTCTCTTTTTCATCTTCATTAAATCATCTATCATCTCTCTCTATTATTATTCACTTCTTTATTTTATGCTTATAAATTTATGACTTTCTCTCTTTTATAGAATAATTATCTTTAACTTTTTTTTATCACTTTTTTAAGCCATCATTTAATAATATATAAAAAATCTCTCATGTTGTATATTTTAATAATATAAGTTTTTATGACGTAATTTATTTTTGAATTTGAAGGATATGTAACAAATGAAAGAAAGTTTCATTCACTGATGTTTACATTTTGAAAATAATAGTTTATGTAATTTTTAAAATTTTTAAAAACTAAAATAATCATATTATATTAATTTTAACATATATAGTGGGCATAAATTTTAAATTATATATGCTTGATTGTTTAAGTAACTTTAGAATTTGTTCATTTTCATTATAAAAAATAATCACATCATTATTAGATTTTGTCTTTTATAAATATGTTCAACCACACCACCATTTTACCATTGGATCTCGTTAAAACTCAAACGTTAAACATACTTGTGTGATAGTGGTATTGGAATTGGTGACTTTTCTAAATGTCCAATGTTGCACATATGATTTTAAAACATTCCTTTTTCTAATGATCTACATTTGAAAAATATTATAATATCAAAAAAATTATTTTAAATGATAGTTTAAAATTTACATTATAGTAATGAATTTTTAAAAATAACTTCATAAAATTTTTATCAATCTTATATAATTATAAATATGGCACTTCATACAATATAACAAAATAATGACACTTTAATTTAGTTAAATATTTAGTGAAATAACTTATATCAATTATAATAAATTTGAATTAATTTATGTTTGTAATATTATATATATTGTGTAGTAAATTTTTTAAATATATAAATATTATATTAGAGAAAATTAGATATAAAAAATCATTTAAAATTAATAATAAAAATAAATTTTAAAATTTAAAAATATTCTACAATAAATTTTTTTTATATTTTTATTGCTATTAAATATTATATAAGATTAAATTTTTATATATTATAAATATTATAAGTTTGATTATTAAGATTTAACTTTTTTTAAAATATTTCACTTATATTTTTTCTCTTTATCTTAAAGTCAATCATATTCTATCACTTCTTTCTCTACCATATTATTAATCATTTTTTTCTCTTCATTCTCTATCTCTTAATATTTTTCTTCACTTCTCTCTCTCCTTTATCCTTTTTTAATTTCTTATTTGTCTCCTTTTCACACTTTTATTTTTTCTCTTTATCTCCTCTATGTTCTCCTTTTTTTGTCCTTCATTAAATAACCTCTAATCTTTTTTTATTATTATATTTTTCTTTATTTTACATTTATCAATTAGTGACTTTCTCTCTCTCACAATTTTTTTTCTTTCTCCATTATCTTTTTTTTCCATCAATTAATAATATTTATGAAACCTCTCATATTATGTAGTTAAATATATAATATTAATGACAATTTTATTTTTTTATGGATATTTTTTAGTTATTTTTATTTTTTATAAAATAGAAATATAAAATATTGAATGGAAGATCTCATATATTAATATCAACATTTTTTAAAATAAAAATTTATGTTATTTGTTTTCTTAATTTTACTTAAATAAGATAGTTATAATAGAATAGGTTAATCTATGATAAGCATTTCTTCTTAAAAAAAGTAAATATACTTGATTATTTAAATTATTTTAGGAATGATTTATTATCATCAAGAAAAAAATTATACAACTGTAATAATTTATCTTTTGCATGTATATATGACCAACACTAGGATTATGGCATTAGATCTCACAAGAACTTCAAGGTTAGGCATTCTTAGGGAAGAGTGCCCTTGGGATGGGTGGCCTATGAGTGGTTTGCGAGTTGCACAAATTTTTTCAAAGCATTTTTTTCTTAATGGGTGATAATTATTTTTAATAACATGTTAATAAACAAAAAAGTAAATTATTAAAAAAAGAAAGTTTATAACCATAAATTTTTCAACTAGTATTTAATAACATCATTATAGCATAATTATCAATTTAATATAACAATAAATATGACACATTATATAATATGAAAAATAAATAAATTTAATTTTTTTAATATTGAGTAAAATAACTTATTTTAATTATAATAAATTTTCATTAATTAAGATTTATAATAGTAAATATATGGTGTGTATAATATTTTCAAATGAAATAATATTATGTTCTCTAAAATAAAAATAAAATTTTTTTCCAATAATATTAAATAATATTTATATTTATTACCTATATTATGTTAAATAAATATAATATATTATAACAATTATAATAGATATTATTTAATTAAATTTTTAAAATATAATTAAAAGAATATTAAATTAATATTTAAAAATATTCTTTGAATATTAATAATATTCTAATATATGATAACCCTTAATAGTTTTAATATTTTAAAATTAATGAATATTATGTATGATTAATTTTTTTTAATAAATATTATAATTTTTAATTATTAAAATTTAGCTTTTATTACATTATTTTTTCATTATTTTCCATTTATCTTAATGCGTAACATATTCTATCATTTATTTCTCTCTCTTATCATCATTCACTAATTTGTCTATTTATTCTCTATTTTCCTATATTCTTCATGTCTTCTCTCTCTCCTTTCTAATTTTCTACTTTCTCATTTCACTTGCTCCTTTATCTTTTTATTTATTCTGCTTATCTCTTTTATGTTCACTTTTTTCTTTTCTTTTTAATAAATCATATTTCATCACTTTCTATTACTATTTTTCTCTTTATCCTATTCTTATCAATCTTTGATTTTTTTCTCTTTTAAAATAGTTATCTTTATTTGTGTTATTTCTTTCTATTATTTATAATTTTTTTATAATAAGATTTTTTAATTATAAGAATGATAAGATAACAAAAAAAATCATCTGCATTAGTTTTTATGTTATTAAAAATAATAGTTATGTAATATTTTATGTATTTTACATAAATAAAATATTAATACTTCAATTTATTACCATTTTTTTTATGAGACAATAATAACAAAACTACAATTATATGTCATTGTTATTCATATACGACCACATCAATATTAAAGAACTAGATCATGTTAGTACTAACTTATTAAGCTTGGTTGGTTAAGAATAATTTTTGCATAGGTGACCATGTGAAAGAGTTGTTACACATATTTGTTCATAGCATTATTTTTTCTAATGTATGATAATTGATTTTAATAACATGTTAATATTAAAAAATTAAATTACTATAAATTATTTTTTAAAAATTCTTTTTTTGTATTTAATTATTAATAACAGATTTCTAGTATTTTTTTTAATTTCTTATAAAATTAAATTTGACAAAAAATATTATATATTAAAAAATTAATTTTAATATAGTTTAATATTTGTACAAATTCTTATTAAAAAACAATAAATAAGAAATAATTTATGTTTACAATAATATATATATGTTGTGTAGAAAACTTTTTAAATATCGTAATATTAATTTATTAAAAGTTGGAAATCGAAACTAAAATCATTAGTGTTAAATATTATTTATTTTTAATGCATATATTATATCAAATAAATGTAATACATTAGTATAATTATAATATTTGTTATTTAAATAATTTTGCAAATTCAAGCACGAAGAAAATAAAAATAAATTAATAATCAAGTTATTTTTTAAATAATTGTAATATCTTGAAATAATAATTGATTGAAAATTTTTTTTATATATTTTTTTTATGAAATATTATATATATTATTAAGTTTTAATACTCAATAAATTTTATAAGTTTAATTATAAAGGTTTCATTTTTATTTAATTTTTTCTATCAATTCTTTTTCTTTATCTCAATATCTTTCAAATTCTATTGCTTTCTTCTCTCTTATTATCATTCTTTTTTTTATCTCTTCATTCTTCAACTATTTATCTTCTTGGACTCTCCCTTTATTATTCATCTCCTTTTCTCATTCCCTCTATTTTATTTTTTATTTAGTATTTTTATATATTTTATGCTATTTTTTTCTTATCTTCTTTGTTAAATCATTTCTCTTCTCTCTCTATTATTATTTTCTTGTCTCTTTTTATCTTATTAATCTATGACTCTCTCTTATATAAATTATTTTCTCAATCTTTATTATCTCATTTTATAGTCATCAATTAATAATATTTAATAAAGCTCTTTTTTAACTTAGTCTAATATAAAATATTTTTTTTGTTATTTATATTTATTTTGAAATTTATATTTTCTTAATTAATCAAATGATAATGAAGAAAATTAATATTTATTAATGTTATTATTTTCAAAATTATTTTCATATGCAATTAGTTATTTATTTTATATAAAAAATATTAATATCATAATATTTTATGACTTATATAAAAGCATAAAGTTTATTTAATAGTGTATATGCTTGATAATTTAAAACATTATAGAAATGATTCATTACCTTAAAAAATCGCACGACTTTGATTTTTTGTCTTTTGCATGAATCTCTAAAAACGTCCGTATTATAGCACTTGATATCATTAGAACTCAAAAGCAAAGCATACTTAGAAAATCATAGTATAAGGATGGCTGACTTGCTTTTGTTCAACATTTTTTCATAGCATTCTTTTTACTAAGGAATAATTTTTATTAAAACATTTCTTAAATAATTTTTAAAAATAAATTTGAAATATTATTAACTTAATATAATAATTAATTTGACACATTATTTGATATAATAAAATATTAACTTCAATTTATTTTAATATGAAGAAATATAACTTATATTAGTTATAATAAATTAGAATTAATTTATGTCCATTATTTTATATAGATAGTGTATGTAAAATGTTTCAATATAGAAATATTATATTACAATATACTAATGATGAAAATTATATTTTAATTAATTATCAAAAAAATTAAATATTAATAATATTGCAATGAAATAATAAATAACAAATATTTTTAATGTTTTTTATTATTACATGTTACATATAATTAACATATTATAAGTTTAATTATTTAGATTTAAATTTTTATTAATTAATTTTCTCACTTTTTTCTTTTTATCTCAATATCTTTAATATTCTATTATTTTTTCTCTCTCCTATTATCGTTTTCTTTTTTGTCTCTTTATTGCCTATCTCAATATATTTTTCTTGGTCTCTCACTCTCTACTATCCTTTTCTGCTTTCTTATTCTTATTTTTTCATTTTCTTTTTTATATTCCCTCTTTTCTTTTTCTCTTTATTAAATCATCTCTCATCTCTTTATATTATTAATTTATTTTCTAGTTTTCTCTTATCAAATCATGACTTTTACTCTCTTATAGGATAGCTATCTCAATCTTCGTTATCACTTTTTGAGCTTTTTAATTGCAAATATTTATGGGATTATTATGTTCCTAAATTTAATATATAATATTTATAATAAATATATATTTTATTATTAATATTTGTCAAGTAATTTAATTTTTTTATATGGATGAAAATAATATATAAGAAATTCTCATGAATAAATATCTACATTATAAAAAAATAGTTTATTTAATTATATTTTATCATATAAAAAATATTTATATTATACTATAACATGACATATATAATAAGCATAAGAAAAGTTTTGAAGTGCATTTAGGTTTTAATTTAAAAACTTTTTAAAATTGTTCATTATTTTTAAAACAATGATCACGTAACCACGATTTTTTTTCTTTTGCATGTATTTGCAACCACACCATCATCATAGCACTAGATCTATTAAAACTCCAATGTTAAGCAAGCTTGGGCTGGAGTATCAATTGGAAGGGGTTACCTCTTGAGAAATCCAATTGTTGCATATATTTTTTCATAACACACTTATTTCTCATGAAAAAAAATGTAATTTTAATAATGTGCTTGAAGTGAGGCTCACTAAGAGGGTGGTGAATTACTATGAATAAAAGGTTTATTTATTATAAAATATTTCAAAATAACATTTATAGTAATTTTTAATAATGTATAATAAATATATAAAAGTGGTGTTATATAAATTTAATTTTATTTTAAAAATATATCAAGCTTTATGAAAGTTGAGTAATTGAAAATATGATAAAAAATATACAAAATAAATTTGGAAGTTGTTCTGCTTATAAAACAAGGATATATCTACTCTTAAAAAACATTACAAACACAAGTCGATATAAGCTTTTCATAAACAGATGGGTAGGCTAAACTCGCACAACCAAGAGACAAATGAGATAGACTACTACAGTCTTATAATGAAATAAATAAGATAGGCTACTATAGCCTTATGACGAAATAAAAATGACAAAAGAAATATTCAAAGAACAAAAGTAAAAATCAATATAACAAAAATGCTATACTTGTTGAAATAATTAATGAACACAAAAGTATTTCAATTAAATAAATAAAAGATCAAGAAAATTTATAACTTAGCTAATTTGAACAAAAAGAATTTGAAGAGTTTGACAAGTGAATGTCTTAGTAGCATATAAAAATCACTTTAGAAATAAGCTGCTAATGTCTTTAATATTTTTTCTTTGAATCACATAAAAAGTTTTCTTATTTTCTACAAAATCCTCCCATATTTATTTTCATTTTGAATTGCTAAAAGAAGTTACTAAACACCTCATTTAGTTGCCATATTTTTTTGTCACATTACAAATGTTTTATTTGGGAAATAAAAAATAAAAAACTGTCCAATGGCTCGAAATAATGTCTAAAATAACTATATCATAGTAGTCCTTTGATCGAATGCTCTGGGATCATTCAATTGCAAAAATTATGTGATCGGACGAACTTTGTCGAATCTGTGCTTTCATAAATATGGAGAGTTTTAACTATCGAGTGGAAGAAATACGAATTGTGCGATGGCGACTAAGTGCGATTGCACAATTTAGAAAATTAGTTGTTTAAAAGATAAACAATGGTGGTGATTGCTTGATTAAAATGTGCCATTGGATAGTGCACATTAATCCTGCAATTCTTTAATTCATGGTGTGGAATAGTTCACTTCTTTTGTCCTACATGGAAAATTTGCTTTGGACTTTCAGCATATAGCTATTGTTTACTTGTGAAGCAACTATGCCATGAATTATATTAGCTGTGGTTACCTTATTTTGGACTTGAGTAGCCTTATCATTCAGTGGCTAGGCTGCAGTAATTGGTTTCAGACTCAAGTATCTAAAGCTTTATGCGGGTGGGTTTCAATGTTTTTCTTTTTTGAATTGCTGTGGACTCGAGTATCTGACGTGTCTGCGAGCATGGTCTTCAATTTTTTTGTTTTTTGAATTTCTTAATTTTTGATTTGGGCTTCATTTATTGTTTTTTTAAACTGCTGATTTGTGTTTCACTATGATGGCTACTGAATTTTGGCAGGATACATTTATTTGGTTTTTGAGTTGCTTAGTCCTTTTTGTTTTTTATCAAAAAATGGAATGTTTTGAATTAGTTGTGCTGAACCCATTCAGATCTAGTAACCATTCATTGTTTTGGTACACAAGGGTGACTCACTTATTTTTGACAATTAAGTTTTTTAAATTATTTTTGTCACATATTTTTCTTCATCTTATTGTTTAATATATTTTTTTATATCTTTTCTCTCAATCATTTATCAAGCTCTTATTTGTGTTTTCATGCTCCATATTTTTTGATATTCTTTTTGCCCTATTTTTTCTCTTCTTCTCTACTTTATTATTTATCTCTCTTACACTTATTTATTTATTCTTTCTATCTTTTTTCTATTCCCTCTTTTTCTCGTCTTTATTAAATTGCCTCTCTTCTCTCTCTGTTGTTATTTACTTTTCTATTTTGCTCTTAATAATTATCTTTAACTTTTTTATCACCTTTTCAAAAATTCATTTAATAATATTTAAAAAAGCTCATGTTGTATAGTTTAATGTTAATAGTTTTTATTATATAATTTCTATTTTAATTTATAAGAAAAGTAACATAATGGAAAAAATTTCATTCACTAACATTTTATTTTTTAAAATAATAGTTTATGTATATTTTTACTAATTTTTAAAATTTAAATAATAAATATTATAATATATTATGACACATATGATGAGCATAAATATTAATTAAAATTGTATATGCTTGATAATTTAAGGAATTTTAGAAATGGTTCATTGCCTTCAAAAAAATAATCACATAATTATTGTTATTTTTTATAAATATGTTCGACCACACCAGCATTTCACCATTGGATCTCATTAAAACTCCAAAGTTAAGCATGCTTGGGTGATAGTTGTATTGGGATGGGTGACCAAACTAAACGTCCAGTGTTGCACACACATTTTTGTAGCATTCTTTTTCTTAATTATGGACATTTTCAAAATATTATAATGTAAACAAACTTATTTATTTGAAGTGATAGTTCATGATTACCATTATAGTAACGAATTTTTAAAAGTAACTTCACCAAATTATTATCAGTTTTATATAATTATAAATATGGCACTTCATATAATATAATAAAATAATAACTTCAATTTAGTTAAATATTAAGCAAAATAACCTATATTAATTATTATAAATTAGAATTTATTTATATTTATAATAAAATATATATATTGTGTATTAAATTCTTTAAATAAATAAATATTATATTGGAGAAAATTAGATATAAAAAATAATAGAAAATTAATAATTAAAATAGATTTGAAATATTTATAATATTCTACAATAATAATTAAAAAATTATTTTTATATTTTTTATTTTTAATAAAAATTGTATATGATTAAATTATTATATTTTATAAATATTATAAATTTTGACTATTAAGATTTAACTTTTATTTAATTATTTTAGCTATGTTTTTTCTCTTTATCTTTATGTCAATCATATTCTATCACTTCTTTCCCTATTCTATTGTTAATCTTTTTTCTCTTCATTCTCTATCTCTTGATGTTTTTCTTTGCATCTTTCTCCTTTATACTTTTTTAATTTCTTATTTCTCTCTTTTTTAATTTTTTATTTTTTCCCTTTATCTACTCTCTCTTCTCCTTTTTCTTTTCTCCATGATTAAATAATCTCTCATCTTTTTGTATTATTATATTTCATTTTCTTTTATTATTATTAATTCATAACTTTTCTTTGTCCATTGAATTGTTATATCTTTCTCCATTATCTTTTTTGTTTATTAATTAATAATATTTATTAAACCTCTCATATTACATAGTTTAATATGTATCATTAATGATAATTATATTTTTTTTTTGTTATTTATATTTTTTCTTTTTTTTATTTTGTATCTATAAGAATGAATCTATTAAAAAATCTGATGTATTATTGTTAATATTTTAAAAAATAATAGTTTATGTAATTTATTTTCTTAATTTTATGTAAATAAGATATTGATATTTGAATATATATATATATATATATATATATATATATATATATATATATATAGCATGTTAAAAAAATTAAATATACTTGATAATTGAGATTATTTTAGAAATGGTATATTATCAACAATATAATAACTACGCAACTACGATAATTTATCTTTTGCATGCATGTATGACTGCACTAACACTATAACATTAGATCGTATTAGAACTTCAGAGTTAGACATTCTTAAGTAAGAGTACTATTGGGATTGGTGGCCTCGTAAAAAGTTATTGTGTCGCACACATTTTTTCATATCATTTTTTTTTTAAAGAGTGATAATTAATTTTAATAATATGTCAATATACAAAAAAGTAAATTCTTAAAAAAGAAAATTTATAATTGGAAATTTGGCAATTAGTATTTAATAACAACATTATAATATTATTATCAATTTAATATAATATTAAATATGACGTGTTATACAATATAATTAAATAATAAATTTAAATGTTTCAATATTGAGCAAAATAACTTATTTCAATTATAATAAATTAGCTTTAAGTTTAGTTTATAATAGTAAATATATAGTGCGAATATTATTTTCAAATAAATTAGTACAATGTTCTCAAAAATAAAAAACAAAACTTTTCCATTAATATTTAATAATATTTATACTTATTACCTCTATTTTGTCAAATAAAATTAACATATTATCATGATTATATTATATATTATATAATTTATTTTTCTAAGAATGAATAAAATAATATTAAATTAATAGGTAAAAATATTATTTAAATATTTCTAATATTATAATATAATAATAAATCTTAATAGCTTTGTATTTCAAAATTAAGGAATTGTTTATGTGATTAATTTATTATATTTGATAAATATTATAAGTTTAATTATTAAAATTTAGCTTTTATTAAATTATTTTTTTCATTATTTTCTCTTTGTCTTAATGATTAATATATTCTCTCATTTACTTCTTTCTTTGTTGTTATTGTATCATTTGTCTCTTTATTTTTTATTTTCATATATTCTTCTTGGCTTCTTTTTCTCTCTTTTTTATTATTTTGCATATTCATTTCTCTCTTTTATTTTTTTTATTTGTTATCCCTACCTCTTTTTTGTTCTCTTATTTTTTTTCTCTTTAATAAATCATCTTTCATCTCTCTATATTATTATTTTTCCCTTTACCTTACACATATGAATCTATGTTTTTTTTCAAAATAGCTGTCTCTATTTATATTACCTCTTTCTTTTATTTATATTTTTTTATATAATAAGATTTTTTATTTATAAAAATGATAACATAACAAAAGAAAAATCATATTTATTAATGTATATGTTATAGAAATAACAGTTTGTAATATTTTATGCATTTTATAAAAATAATAATATTATTACTTGAATATATTAAGATTCATTATTTTTAAGCCAATAGTAACAAAACTACGATTATTTGTAATTTTTATCTGTGCATGACCACATTAACATTAGAGCATTGGATCACATTAGTACTGCAACGTTAAGTTTGCTTGGTCAAGAATAAGTTTTTGATAGTATCCACTTGAAAGTGTTGTTACACATTTGTTCATAGCATTATTTTTTTTCTCATGATTGATAATTTATCTCTATAACATTTTAATTTTGAAACTTTTAATGATTATAAATAAAAGTTTATAAATTATTTATTTTTATTTAATTATTAATAACATCCTTTTGATATTTTTGTCAATTTCATTTAAAAATAAATTGAAAAAATGACATAATAAAAAATTAATTTAAATATATTTTAATATTGGGAAAGATGCTTATTAAAAAACAAAAAATAATAATTAATTTATTTTTATAATAATATATATATGTTGTGTCCAAAACTTTTTTAAATATAGTAATATTAAATTATTAAATTTTGGAAATGTAAATAAAATCCATCAGTGTTAAATATTATTTATTTTTAATACAAATATTATATAAAATAAATTTAACATATTATAATAATAATAACATTAGTTATTTAATTAATTTTTCAATTTAAACTATGAAAAAATAATGTTAAATTAATAGTCAAAATATTTTTTAAATTATTGTACTATTTTGTAATTATAATTTTAATCGAAAATAGTTTTTATATAATGTTTTTATTAAATATTATATATATTTTTGAATTCTAATATTTAATAAACTTATAAGTTTAATTATAAATGTTTCACTTCTATTTAATATTTTATACCAATTTTTTCTCTTTATCTCAATATCTCTTTAATTCTCTCACTTTCTTCTCTTACTTTTTATCATTCTCTTTTTTGTCTCTTCATTCTTTATCCCTTTATGTTCTTGGACTCTCTTTCTTTACTGTAAAGCTCCTTTTTCTCATTCTCACCATTTAACTTTTTTATTTATTATCTTTATCTGTTTTATGTTACATTTTTTTCTTTGTTAATTCATCTCTCATCTCTCTCTATTATTATTTTGCTATCTATTTTTATCCTGTTAATCTATGACATTCCCTCTTACATAAAATGTTATCTCCATCTCCATTATCTCATTTTGAACTCATCATTCAATACTATTTAATAAAGCACTTTTTTGACATAGTCTATTATAAAATATTTTCTATAAATTGATATCTTGTTATTTATATTTATTTTGTTATTGAAATTTGTATTTAAAGAATGATATGACAATAAAAAAAACTCATATCTATCAATGCTTATATTATCAAAAATATTTGTTTATGTAATTATTTATTTATTTTACAAAAACAAAAGATTGATATCATAATATTTTATGACTTCCATAAAAGCATAAAGTTTATTTAAATGTGTATATGCTTGATAATTTAGAAAATTTTGGAAATAGTTTATTACCTCAAAAGAAATCCTGGCACTTCAATTTTGTCTTTTGCATGAATGTCTCACCACATCAACATCATAACACTTGATATCATTAGAACTAAAAAAGTTAAACATCCTTTGAAAAGCATAGTATTAGGATGGTTGACGTCTTTTGAAGGCCCTTATTTGCACATTTTTTGATGGCATTTCTTTTTCTAATTATTGACAATTATTTTTTATAATATTCTTATTTTAAAAAAAATTATTATATGAGATAATTTATAATGAATTTTTTTGTAATTAATTTTTATAAATATCTTTAAAATATTATTATTAATTTAATATAATATTAATATGACACATTATATGATATAGTAAAACATTAACTTTATTATATTTTAATATTAAGAAAAATATCTTATATTAGTTATAATAAATTAAAATTAATTTATGTTAATAATGTTATATTGATGTTGAGTGTCAAATATTTTAATATAGAAATATTATGTTATAAAATAGTAGAGATAAAAATAATATTTTATTAATTATAAATTTTTTTTAAACATTTGTAATATTCTAAAATAATTATAAATCTCAAATACTTTTATACTTTATTATTATTAAATATTATATATAATTAACATATTATAACTTTAATTATATAAGTTTAACTTTTACTTAATTATTTTTCTAACTTTTTTCTTTTTATCTCAATGTCTCTAATATTTTCTTACTTTTTTTTATCCTATTATGATTCTCTTTTTTCCATCTTTATTGCTTATCTCTTTATATTTTTTTGTCTATTTTTGTCTCTATTATCTTTCTCTACATCTTTATTTCACGTTTTTACATTTTTTGTTTTATTTTTTAATCTTTTTCGTATTCTCTTTTTTCTTTTGGTCTTTATTAAATCATCTCTCTCTTTATATTATTATTTTATTTTCTAGTTTTCTCTTATCAAACTATCACTTCACTCCCTCATAGGATAGCTACCTTCGTCTTTATTATATCTGTTGGAACTCATTAATTACAAATATTTAAGGGAGTATTGTGTTGCATAATCTAATATATATTATTTATGATAAATAAATATATTATTTATATTTATTAAGTAATTTATTTTTTTAATTATAAAATTGATAATAAAATTGAAGAAATTCATATGATAAAATGTCAAAGTTATAAAAAATAATAATTTATTTAATTATTTTTTTAATAAAAGTAAAATATTTATATTATAATATAATATGACAAATATGATAAGCATAAGAAAAAAATTTAAAGTATATTTAAGCGTGCGTTGAGACTACACTAGCATTACTGCACTAAATCCCATTAAAACTGCAAAGTTAAGCATGCTTGGGTGGGAGTATTAATTGGATGGGTCACCTCTTTAGAATTCCAATTGTAGCACATATTTTTTCATAATTTTTTTCTTATGAAAAAAATTAATTTTAAGAAGATGATCCAAGTGACGCTAACTAAAAAGGTAGTGAATTCCTATGAATAAAATATTAATTTATTATAAAATATTTTAATACAGCATTTATAATTGTTTTCACAATGTTTAAAAAATATATAAAAGTGAAGTCATATAAATTTAATTTTTTTTTAAAAATATGCTAAATTTTATGAAAGTTTTGTAATTTAAAAAAATCATTAAAAAGACACAAATTCAATTTTTAAGTTGCTTGGCTTATAAAACTATAATATATCCACTTCAAGAAAAAAACATGGCAAACACAACACAATATAAGCCTTTTAGAAAAAGTCGGGTAGGCTAAACCCTCACAACAAAGAGACAAATGAGATGTACTATTACAGTGTTCTAATGAAATAAACGGGACTAACTTCAATAGCGTTACAACAAAATGAAAATGTCAGAAAAAGTAAAATATTCAATTGAAGAAAAAAGAAATCAATATAATCAAAATGCTCTGCTTGATGAATCGTTAAAGAGACAATTGTCTCAATTAAATGAATTAAAGAACAAAGAAAATTAATCACTTGGCTAATTCGAAAAGAAAATGATTTAAGAAGTTTAATTAGTGAATGACGTAGTAGCACATAAAAATAACTTCCAAAACCAGCTGTTAATGTTTTTAATATTCTTTCTTTATGTTACATAAAAATGCTTTCTTATTTTTCTACAATAATTTGCTATTTATTTTCATTTTTAACTACTAAAAGCTGTTACCAAACACCCCATTTAGTTGTGATATTTTTTGGCACTTTATAAATATTTTAACTAGGAAATTAAAAAAAAAAGCACTCCAAGGGATCGAAATGAAGGCTAAAATAGCCGTTACACAGTAGCCGTTCGATCGGAACACATCGGGACCGTTTGATTGTGAAAACTGTGTGATCGGATGGACTTGATCGAATGTGCGCTTTCACAATTATGAAATTGATCTGGTTTGTTAAATTATTTTTGTCACTTATTTTTCTTCATCTTAATATCTAACATATTTTTTATATCTTTTCTCTCACTCATTTGTCACGATGTTGTTTGTGTTTTCATTCTTCATTATTTTTTATAGTCTTTTTAGCCTATTTCCTTTTCTATTATACTATACTTTTTTAATTTATCTCTCTTTCACTTATTTATTTATTCAACCTATCTTTTTTATGCAACATCTTTTTTTCGTCTTCATTAAATCTTCTCTTATCTTTGTCTATTATTATTTATCTCTCTACTTTGCACTTATCAATTCATGATATTCTCCCATTTATAGAATAATTATCTCGAACTTTTTATGACATTTCCAACCCAATATTTAATAATATGTCAAAAATCTCTCGTGTTGTATAGTTTAGTATTACTAGTTTTCATTGTGTAATTTATTTTTTAATTTATAAGGAAACTATCATTTGGAAGAAAATTTTATTTACTAATGTTTATTTTTTTTGAAAATAATAGTTTATGAATTTTTTTTATTAAATTTTTAAAAGTAAAGTAATAATTTTATAATATGCTATGACACATATAATAACCAAAAATGTTAATTAAAATTGTGTATGCTTGAAAAGTTTACAAATTTTCGAAATTGTTTATTACCACCACAGAAATAATAACATAATTATTGTATTTTGTCTTTTATAAATTTGTTCAACCACACTATCAGTTTATCAATGGATCTCATTAAAACTCCAAAGTTAAGCATGCTTGGTTGATTGCAGTGTTGGGATTGTTTGTTACACCATTGTGTTTGATGAGTCAAGCATAAATGTTTATATTTTATTTAGGCTTGATTTTAAGTAAAATTGTTAATATTTAATTAAATCAAGCCATGTATTTCACATGTCTAAAATAGTGGTCTCTAAGGACCTTGAAGCCATGGCATACTTCAAGGAAATTTGAGACATGTACTAGAATTTTCATATTTGAGTTTTTATTAATTTTCTTGAAATTGAGATGTCCAATTTTTTAGATTATGAGGTATACTAGTAGTATTAATATTTAAAAATGTTTTAAAATTAATAATTATTGAATTTTGATTTTTGGGCCAAGCTTTATTGACAAAAAGTATAGACATTGGTATTTGATTTTTTAAAATTATTTAGGAATTATTTTTCATAAATATCTTTTCATAGTCATTTAGAAAACTTATAATACTATGATAATATAAAATTATTTTGGTACACTTATATTTAAAATTTTAGCACAAAAATTCTTCCAATCAACCTTAAAACAGCTTAAGTCTCGGGAAAATTCACTGTAGCACTGGGCGGGCCGACCCGTCACGCAATTAGCCCATCCAGGTCTTTTAGAAATTAAAAATTGGTTGACCCAAAAAGGGCGAGCCAAGACCGCCCAAAGCCCGCCGAGAGGAGCACGGCGAGGTCAAACTACAGCGGTGGTCAACGGTCAAATGAACTGTGCTTGGCTAAGCCAAGCCCGCCCAAAGCCGGCAGAGAGGAGCTCGGTTAGGTCAAACTACAGCGATGATCAACGGTCAATGAACAGTGCATGGTCAAGTCAACCCGACCAGGTGATGAAATCCCGATCAAGGAAGGGGGGAGCCAGCCCCACAGAGGCTTGAGAATTAAACAGTGCAAATTCCTTATAAAGCGGTGTGCTGACTTTAGTTCTGCAGTGTGGGACTAAGAATCCCACCTTAAAACTTCGACAGGATCCAAAGGCGCAGATCAAGCCTGCCCAGATCCAACGCGCGAGATTGAAATCGAACTGCTGTTTCGCGAGTTTAATCGGCGCCGTTCGTTCAATGCGCGGATCCAAAGCTCCATATCAAAATGGAACGACTGTTTCGTAAATTTGATCAGTGCCGTTCAATTTTGGGCCTGGAACGGACGGTGGCTGCTTTCCGTCCGTTGCCCGAACGGCTAGTTATTTTTTAGGAGTCGTTTAAGGTTTGTTTTTGAGCTCACTTTCAAGCTCTATAAATAGGGAAGAATTAAGATTTATTAAGTTTACCTTTGCTAAATTCTTTCAAAGATTTCAGATCTCAAATTCGAGCAATCACATGCAAAAACGGTATCTTCAAGCTCAAAAGGAAAACTACAACAAGGTGCTTGAAATTAGAGGTTCATGATTCAATTTTTCTCATTTCTATCCTTCTAATTTTTCAATTGTGTGTACCTCCCTTTTCTCCTATTTCTCTTAAGTTCTTTTTGCCAATCGTTGTATTTTTCGTTTTGGGGTAAGGGCATCCCGGCAGTAGTGCTAAAGCCTCGGGTTTGAGTTGAACCCGGAGAAAAACTCAAGTAGGTTTGGGATTAGCCGTAGTAAAAATCCCAAGTAGATTTGAGGTGAACCGTATGAAAAACCTCACTTGTAATTGGTGCATTTAGTGGATTTTTCCCAACACCGGTTGGGGGTGGACGTAGACTCGGTTTTGAGTAGAACCACCTAAAAACTTTTGTGTTCAAATTTCTTTATTTGTGCTTAAAACTTTTAAGTTTTAATTTCGAAAGTTATAAAAATTTTTAAATACATAATTCACCCCCCTCTTGTGGGATTTCCTTAGCACGAAACACTTCAATTAGTATCATAAATTTTAGTAATGTAAAACAAGCAAATGAAAGCGAAGTGAAACGAGATTTGATATAAGATTGAGGGTAAATAGTAATATAACCAAATCAAAACGAAAACTTTTAGAAATTAGGATAAATTATATAAGAAAGTTGCATTCCAAAATACTAAAGATATATACATTAACAAGCCTTATTATTAAGACTAGTGTGTATTGAAATATCTTGTAAAACATATCAAAAATTTGTAAAAAAATTTAAAAATTTAAGAAAATTATTTAATTTGATAAAGACCATTGAGATGACCCTATTCACTTTTGTTTCATGTTGATTAGATCGCATTTGGAATTACTCTTAATCACCAAACAAATAAGCATAAATAATAATAAATTATTATTTTAAAATTAATAAAATATATTTTAAAAATAATTTAACATAAAATAAAGAAAATGTAATATAAATAAATTTATGCAATATAGGTCACACAAAATAATAGCTTGAGTTGCGTAGTAATACAACCAAATGAAGAAAACATTTTTAAGAAAGAATATAATTTATAAAAAAAAAGATTAATTCCAAAGTGCTAAGTAGATCAAGTGTAACATGTTTGAAAATCAAATTAGGTATGAATCAAAATTTCTAGTTCGACATGCACATTTTTGATAACGAATATCCTAAAATTTAAAAAAGTAATATTAATTGAATAGTGTTCAGGAGACGAATCCAACAAAATTCATTTTATCATTATGGAGCCTTAATTAAAATTATTATAAATTGCTAAATAAATAAATATGAAGACTCATAAATTATTATTTTAAAAATAAATAAATATATTCTTATAGTTATTTAATAATGTATCTCAATTTTTTAAATTGTTTATTTTAATCTAGTTATATTACTATGATACTCTTGCATTCCTCTAATTTTTCTTTAATTGAGCTTTAAGATATATTTAATTTCTTTTAAATAAATAATTTATCATAATATTATTTTATTTAATTTGTTAATTTGTACTAGTCCCAAACAAGGTCTGATTAAGAAGAAATCAATGTTGTTAGACTAGTTTTGTAGAGCTCTATCTAATTAAATATTTATTTTTATCATATCGAATATTTATTATATGATTTTGCATGTTTTACAAGAATTTTTATTTATACTTGATTCAATGATTAAAGATGTTATACTGGAACACCCTCGCATCTTGGAATTTAACTTTCCAAACTAATTATAAGGTCTCTTTATGCTTTTTTCTTAGATTTTTCAATATTGCAATGAAAAAAATCTTCTCTCGTGTGACTTCTGCATTGCTTTGATTTTTTATATTACATTACTTTATTTTATCATTTTTCAACTTTGATATATATATGTATTTACCTAATATTTAAATAATAATTTATTACTATTTATGTATATTTACATTAGCACTCATTCTAATTCTAAACAAACATAGATTTATAAGGAACACATGTTGTTGGACTAATCTTTACGAGCTCTATGAAATAAATATTTCTTTTTATTATTAAATATTTTCTTTTATATGGTTTTGGGTTTCTTGAGTAAACATTTTTATTTGCACCTTATTTGATATGAAGGAATGTTATGCTTATTCTTTTTTCTATCATGGCATTTAATTTAATAGTTCTATTAAATTCATTAATTGAAATCATTCATTTTAGTTTGGTTAAAACACTATATACTCGAAATCTCCTCTCCTGTGATATTTTCATTGCTTGAAATGGTCAAATTACATTGCGTCAATTTTTCCGATTTTAGCTCATTAAAAACTAAAAAAATAATTTATTATTATTTACACATTTTTATACAGTTAATTTTTTTTTATTATTTTGGCATAATTTTTTAGATATTTATATTTTTAACGTACTTTATTAACCTTTGATATTACACATTATTTTCTTAGTAACTTGCAATGTAACTTTCCTATATAATTTATCATCTTTTTTCAAATGTTTAGGTTTGATTTTGGTCCATTACTATGAAAGTCTAGTTCTTTTGTGTGACCTTTAATTTTCTTTAATTTGGTTATATTATATTCTTTCATTCATCTCATTTTTATTTTAAAATAAATTTAATTAATATTGAACTAATAATTTATTATAATTAATGTTAAATTAGTTTGGTAAGTTCTTGCATCTCTAAACAAGTTCTCATGAAGTCAAAATGAATGTCATTTGTTCTTCTTGATAAAATCTATCAAATTAAATATTAATTTTATATTTTTAATTTTTCAATTTTTGATGCTTTTGGAATGCTTTTTTATATATTTCAATTTACATCAAATTTGTTAATTGAATATGTTATGGTTTATGTACAAATTTTTTTAAACAATCATGTTCATATGTTTTTAAAAATATTATATTTTCTAACATTTTTTCATATTTTTTGAGATATTTTCATTTCTATAGGATTTGATGATCAAGGATGTTACACTAGATCTGCCCGTTATCTTTGAATTCAATTTTTTCACAATTTATTTGATGCTTTCAAATTTTTTACTTTGATTCTATTATACTAATATGTAGTTATAATTCACAACTTTTATGACAGTTATATTGCTTTAATTTAGGTATATTACATATTTTTTAATTTATATCATTTAAGGTCAAATATATATATAGATTCATATTATTAAAATAATATTTTAGTCTTATTTATAGATTTTTAGTTTTGTAAATAAGGCATCATGGAAATGAAATAAACATAGCTAGACTATTATTGATGAACTCTAAAATTAAATATTCATTTTTACATTTTTAAATACCTTATTTTATAATTGCTATGTTTTATGAGACATTTCAAATCATTAATGACTTCATGATCTTGATTATTATGCACAAACACCCTATTCAATTAGAATACAAATTTTATGTTCAACATATTTCAATCATTAAATGTTTTCTTTAATAAAGTTATATTATTGTAAAACTATTATTCTCCACTCATTTGACCATTACATCATTTAAAACTAGAAATAATATATTACATCAATTTTTCCCATTCAACTTTGATGTATATTTACTTAATAATAAAAAATTATTATTATTTTTTATTTAAATTTTTAATTTTGAGAAACTCCAAGCAAAGTTTGATCATGATGAAAAAACATCATGGAACCCACTTTGACAAGCGTTTTCTATTAAATATTTATTATTATATTTTCAAATATTTTTTTGCATTCTTAGCGTGAAAGTTTTATTCGTACTCGATTTGAAATTACTTTGGTATATCAAGCACTTTTAGTTTACAACACTTAATTTCTACATTTTATTTCTTTTTAAAATAATAATCTACTTTTATTTATGCCTTTCTTTCATGGGAATTTACAGTAACTATAGACGAGCCCACATCAACATGAACAAATGTTAGTAGAAATACCTTGACAAGCTCTATCAAACTCAAAATAGTTAATATTTTAAAATGTCATTTTTAGGGTTTTGGCACCCTTTCAAAACATTTCATTCATCCTATAACGATAATTGAGAATTTTGTGTTCAATCTCCTTAGTATCTTGGAGTGCAAATTTGACAAATAATTTAACAAATTTCTTTAAATTTTTTTCTTTAAGGTTAGTTGTTTTATCCAATAAAACATCAATTTTTATATTTTCAAACAATTTATCTTCTAGGGTTTTAGCACTCTTATTGAGACATTAATTTCATGGCGAATTTGATGATCAAGACCACTATACTAAATCTCATTAGTATCTTAGAATGTAACTTTCATGTAGAATTCACTTCACTTCTTCAAAGATTTTGATTTGATTTTGTTTTACTAGTATGTAGCTGTTTATCTTCTCTTGTGTGACCTTTATGTTTCTTTGATTTTGTTATATTGCATTACACTAATTTATCTTATTTTAGATTTTACATGTTTATTTTATTGATTTTAAAATAATAAGTTATTACTTTTATGTTTATTAACTTCAATAATTATAGTAATTCGAAATAAAGCCATATTTAGATGAAACAACTGTCTTGAACTCATTTCAACCACCTCTAACCAATTAAATATTATTTTTAATATCGTAAAGTATATTGTTTTTAAATAGTTTATTACTAGTTATTCTTATTTATTTTTGTAAGTCATAGAAATTACAAATGATGTCAAATAGGGAAAATAAATATCATTGGACTCATATAAATGAGCTCAACCTAATTAAATATTTTTATTAGGTTTTTAAATATTTATTTTATTATTTTTGTACAATAAATATGAAATTTCTATTTGTTCTTTATTTGACAAACAATGTTGTTATTCTTGATCTCAATAGATCTTGGAATTCGACCTTTCTATTCAATTTTATCACAATTTTTCAATTAAATTTTAGTTCAATTTTTCAAATATCTTTGATTTATTTAGTTTTATTAGATTAATTCAAATTATAAAATTTAAATTTTAATACATGTATTATGTTACTATTAAAACAATAATTTATTATTATTTATGCTTATTTAAGTTTTTAAATCATAATATTCCAAACAAAGGTAAAATAGAAATGAAAGGACAATTCTTTGGACTCTTGTCGACAAGCACTATAAAATTAATTTTTTTTTAAAATATTTCGTACATGGTTTTGTCATGCTACTTGAGAATATTGAAGTTATGCCTAAATTATAATCAAGAATTTTACACAATATCTTGTTAATATCTTTGAGTGACCTATATTTTTTTATTTTATTATATTTTATTACCTTAATTTATTTTATTTTGGTTTCAATATTTATTTACATGATATTGAACTAGTATTTTATTATTCCTTATATTTATTTAATTATAAATTTCAAAGTCCAAATGTTTTCTAATGAATATTAAACAAATGTCCATGTATTAGGCCTCTATAAATTTAAATATTCATTGTTATATCATTAATTATTTTATTTTCTTTGATTTTGGAATGCTTTATATGGTAGCTTGAGTTGTATGTTTTTTAATAATCAAGGATGCAACACTTGATTTCCTTTGTAACCTAGAATGCATCATTACCAAATAATTTACATCTTTTTTTAAATTTTTTTCTTTTATTTGATTATGTTTGTAGGAAGCCTTAATTCTCTAATAGTTGAAAATATACTAATGAATATTTAATTTTATACATCTAATCGAGATGAGTTTGTATAATAATTGTTTTATATTGATGAGACCTCGTTTGAAATTGTTATAAATTTCCAAAATAAATAAGTAAAAATAAAAATTAATTATTATTTTAATATAAATTTATAATATATAAAAAAGTAAAAAAAAATAACTAAATTAAAGTAACATAATATAACAAAAATAAAGTAATGTAGAGGTCACATGAGAGAAGAACTAAAGTTATAGTAATATATACGAAAATAAAAGCAAAATATATTTAGAAATGATATAATTTATCTGAAAAAATTACATTGGAAGAAACTATTGAGTTAGAGAGTGACAACTTCGACTATCCAATCAAATGCAAAACTTAATGTCTTATAAAGCATTTCAAAATTATAAAAAATAATTAAAAATATAAAACTATATATTTAATTTGTGGATGATTATCAAGTAAAGTTCAACGATATTTCTTTCATCTTGATTGGATTTTAGTTAGAATTATTCTGATTTACCAAAGTAAATAGGAATAAATAGTAATGAAATATTATTTTAATATTATGTAATTATATACTAAATTTTAAATTAGATAAAATATAGTAATACAATATAACTAAAAAATAAAAATCATTAAGAAAAATGAGTTAAGTTGTGTGATATAGCTGCATAACAAGATGATAATGAGAATGTGTTTGACATCCTTCATCATTATATCGAGTGCGAATAAAAATCTCTCACAAAATAAGACATTTATAGGTATATAATTAATTATATAGTTATATAAGGGTTGTTAAGATAAGACCAATATCGTTTATTTCATCTCAATCAAATCTCATTTGTAATTACATAAAATATAACAAATAAACAATAATAAAATTTAATAAATTATTACATTAATGTTAAGTAAATATATATTAAAACTTAAATAAGATATTTCAAGTACCATAAAATAACCAAATTAAGGACATGTAAAGTTTAAAAGAGGGATATTTATGGTTGCATAGTAATGTAATGAAAAAAATTAATATTTGAAAAATGAGATAAATTGTATGAAAAAATAATATTCCAAGATATAAGTGGGTCGAGAGTAACATCTTTGATCATCAAATCAAGTACAAATCAAATTTGTTAAAAAGTATGCCAAAATCATTGAAAACTAAAATATTTTAAAAAATGAATAATTAATTTGATTAAGTTTGTCAAGGTTAGTTCAATGACATTTATTTGATTTAACTATGGCAATGTTTTGAAATATCATGAACTATTAAGATAAATATGCAAAAATAATAAAAATCATTTAATTAATATTAAGTAATTATATATTAGGGCTAAAGTTAGATAAATCAAAATAGTGCACATAACCCAATCAATGTCCAACGAGTTTTTGTTTTATCTCAATCAAACATCGTCTGGACTCACTATGAATTATTGAACTAAATTAGCATAAATAATAATAAATTCTTATTTTAATATTTAGTAAATTTATATATAATAAAAAAAGAAAAATCAGAGAAATATGATGTTACTAAATCAAATTCATGTAAATGTCACATGAGAGGACATTTACAGTGCTATAGTAATATAATTAAATAAAAGCACAAAATTTGAAAAAATAAGATAAATTTCATAATAAAGCTATATCCCATGATATTGAGAAATATATTGTAATATTTTTATTATTAGATTATGCTTGAATAAAAATTACCCATAAAAAGTATCAAAACAAAAAAAATATAAAAGAAATATTTAATTATATAGAGCTCATTCATTCAAGTTCAATGACATTTATTTCACCATGATGTTACCTCATTTGGAATAACAACAAATTATTAAATAAATTAAGAAATAATATAAATTATTGTTTAAATTTTAATTAAATATATAATAAAGCACAAATTAGATAAATTGAAAGAACATGAAATGACCAATTCAAAAAAAAATTGAAAAAATGAGTTAAACTATTTGAAAAAAACTACATTACAAGGTACTTAGAACATGGAGCAAAATCCTTGATCATAAAATCTTGTATGAATTGAAATGACTAATAAAGTAGGTTAAAACCCTTAAAAACCATATTTTATATTATAAAAGAGAATATTAAGTTAGATAAAGCTTGTTGACACAAGTCTAACAACATTCATTTTATCTTGATCAGAGCTCATTTGAAATTAGTACAAATCTTTAAAGTAAATAAGAATAATGAGCAATTAATTATTATTTTATTATCAACGAAACATATATTAAGATTGAAATTTTATGAATTGCCAAAGTAAATTGAAAAAATTAATAATAAGTTTATTCTATATTAATTAAATTTGTAAAAAAGTTCAAATGAAATAAGAAATGCAATATTTTCAAATCAAAGTGTTGTAAATGATATTTGAAGTGAGATTTGGAGTTATATTGTAATATAGCTAAATGTTAGCAAAACATTTGAATTAAATTAGACAAATTACATGAGAAATCTACATTCCAAGATACTAAGGGAAAAAGTTTGACAACCTCTTTTGTGAAATCAGGTACAAATCAAATTTCTTATAAAATTAGCTAAAATTAGCAAAAATAAAACTTTTAAAAATATTAAATTTGAATATTTAAACATATAGAGCTAATTGAGATGTGTCCAACAACATTTATTTTTATCTTCATCAGACCTCATTTAGAGTTAATATGAATTACAAAGTAAATATTAATAAATTATTATTTAATATTAAGTAAATATATAGTAAATTTAAAATGAGGTAAATTAAAGCAGTGTACTATAACAAATTCAAAGCAATGCAAAGGCCGATAATAAACTTATAGTTACTTTTTATTTTAACAAAATAAATAAAAAACATTTTAAAAAATGAAATATATTATATTGGGAAGGTTATATCCCAAGATACTAATGAGGTCAAGTGTAACATCTTCAATTGTCAAATAATGTATGAATCAAAGATCTTGTAAAGACTACTAAAACACTTTAAAAAAAATATTACAAATAGAAAAATGAGTTTAATTTGATAGATTTCATCGAGACAAGTGCAACAATCTTTGTTTGTTCTTGATTAGGTAACATTTGGATTTATCCTAAATTACAAAAAATAAATAAGTTAAATAAATATAGATTTTTATTTTAATGTTAAGTGGATATATATTAAAGCTAAAATAGGATAAATTTAAGGAATATAATCTGACCAATTCAAAGGCATGTAAAGGTCACACAAAAGGTGATTTAAATGTTTATAATAATATAACAATAATAGAGAAAAAGTTTGAAAAAATCAGAAACATTATACATGAAAGCTACAAAGCCAAGGTAATAGGGAAATGAAGTATAACTTCTCGATCATCATAATCATTAAGAACCAAAATGTCACATAAAATGCGACTAATCACTTAAAAAAATAAAATATTTAAAAATATAAATATTAATATGTAATTCGACGATGGTTGCCAAAACAATTCGAATGATGCTTGTTCTATCTCAGTTGGACATCCTTTTGAGTTATTACAAAGTAACATAGTTACTAACCTTACATAAAAATAATTTTTTTTAAAATATTAAGTAAATATGTTTTAAAAGTAAAATTTGATAATTCAAAGTAGTGTAATATCACTAAATTAACATACAGAAAACACACAAGAGGAGATTTAGTAAAATAGAAATATAACAAAATCAATGTGAAATATTTGAAGAAATACAAAAAATTACTTGGGAGGATAGCATTCCAAGTTACTAATATGATTGAGTTTGACATCCTTGATCATCCACTCTGGTATGACTCACAATGTTTAAAAGAACATGCAAAAGATCTAGAAAATAACACTTTTAAAATAAAAAATATTAAATATAAATTTTGATAGTTGTTATTGGCATGAGTCTGATAGTATTATTTTTCTTTATCAGATCTTATGTGGAATTACTATGAATTACAAAAATAAACTAGCATAAATAATAATAAATTATTATATAAATAAAAAATAAATATACATCATAACTAAGATAAAATAAATTGAAGTAAATAATATAACTAAATCAAAGGCATTTAATGGCAATTGAGAATAGAATTATGGTTACAAAGCAATATAACCAAATAAAATTGAAAAATTTAAAGAATGAGATAAAATGTGTGGGATAATTACTGTTCATGATACTGAGGTGATCATATGTAACATTCTTGGTGATTAAATCAGGCACAAATCTAAATATCTTTTAGTGCAAGCCAAAACGATGAAAAATGGAATATTTAAATATATAAAGGTGAATATTTATTTTAATTAAGCACATCAGGATGTGTCTTACAATGTTTATTTTGTCTCAATCAAGCTTTGTTTGGAGTTACTTTGAATTACCAAAGTAAATAAGCAATAATAATTATAAATATTTTTGTAATATTATGTAAACATATAATATTACTTATAATGAGATAAATTATTGTGAATTATTGAGATGCATCCCATGATGGTTGTTTTGTCTCAATCTTATTTAGAATTATTATGAATTACCAAATCAAATAAATATAAATAATAATAAATAATAATTATAATTTTAAGTAAATATCTAATATATATTAAAATGAGGTAAATTAAAGCAATATAACATAACTTAGCCATGTAATGTAAAGGTGACACAAGAGTTGATTTAGAGTTATGTGGTAACAAAGCCGAATATAAGTGAAACATTTGAGAAAAGAGAAAAGTTGCATTCTAATATATATGGAGATCGAGTGTAACATCATCAATCATCAAATAAGATAAGAATAAAAAATCTCTTGTATATCATGACAATACCATAGAAAAAATATTTAAGAAGTTTTAAATGAAAATTTAATTTAATAGACGTCATCAACCTCAGTGCAATCATATTTATTTCATCTCAACCAGACATCAATTGGAATTACTACAAATTATGAAAATAAATTAAAATAAAAAATAATAACTTATTTTTTTATGTTAAGAAAATGTATATCAAACCTAAAAAAAGATAAATTGAATCAATGTTGGTAAATAATTCAAAGACTTTTATACTCATAAGAGCCACGGTTTGATTTTACATCATAGCATGAAAAAAAAAAAGCTAAATATTTATACAAATGAGATAAATTGTATGAAAAAGTTACATTCTAGGTTACTAAGGTGATTAAGTGTATCATACTCTACCTTAAAATTCTATACAAATTGAAATGTCTCTGAAGGCAAAAAAAAATTATAAAATAAAATAATTTGAAGTAATTTAATAAAAAAAATAAAGTTAAGTAATGGTATAATTTGATGTGTTTTTAATCAAATTAGTAATATAACCGAAGCAAAGTAAACAAATTGATGAAATGAAGCAAATTGTATAAGAAAACCACTTTTCATGATACTAACGAGATTGAGCATGTCATTCCAAAGCTCATATTAAGTGAGAATTGAAACATTTAAAAAGAGTAAAAATAATAAACAAAAATATTTAAAAAATTATAATAAATACTTAATTTTATAAAGGATATTGAGGCTAGTCGAATAATGTTTATTTAATCCAGCATGTTATGGAATTTCTAATTAGCTGAATTTATAAAATTCATGCTTAATTCAAGAAGGCAATTTAATTAAACATGAACATGCGTTTTAATGATCAAATGGAAATATCTTGACTCAGTTAGTATCATGATAGGCAAAGCTCAACATGCATAATCTTAGCTTTAAGGAAAAAAAGTAATGGATCTTAGTCCAAAGTTTATTTACATGCTTTGTGGGTATATACTCTGTAGTTATTATCCTAATATGCTTCTAGGTTTTCCTAGTAAACTAAGGGTTGCATACAATAGAAACTAAACAAAGTCTTATGCAAAATGACAATATTGTCTCCTTCTTGAAGCAAGCTAAAGATCCCATTTTTTCTTCCATGTGATTAGCTTCTTTTCTTTAGATTTTTGTCAACAACGTGATCTTAAATGTCCTCAATGCTAGAATGTGATAACATTTCTTCCCCTACTACTTCTTAGGACTTATATAGCTAAAAAATAATTCTTAAATCATTGGATATACTGTTAGAATAGTTATGATATAACACCTTATCTTTTTATTAAGGACACATGCATTCTAGTGTTAGTGCTTCTCATAAACTTATTTTCCCTTTACCAACTCTATCCAAGTTGTTTCCATTTCTTAGATTTTATACACTTCAATTCCAAGCTATGATCAGAAGAAAGTCATATTAAAAAATTAATTTGTCCCATTTTAAATGTTGTATTAGTACTATAATTAATGTTGTATTATATGATGTTCTAAATATTTCTTTGCTAACTACTAACCAAATTGGTCATAACTGTATGGCCATGAAATTTGTACTAGTATAAGAAATTTGCATACTAACTCTCACATTGTAACCCAAAGATTTGCTATATGTAATGCTTCTCATACAGTAATTTAGCAAATATGATTTTGTTAATCCAAGTATGCAATCTTAGAATCATTTCATGTTGCTTGTTAAACATAGAATACTTTTTTCTTATTGTCATATTTTTATGATCCTAGCTTTCTTACGAACACTTGTAGGAATTAGGATTTTTACAAAACTAAACTTCAATGTCACAAAATTTTGTTATTTTTGGATTCATCATTTCAAAAATCATCAAAAAGTGAGCATTTACATGGTGTTTTAGTGATTTTTGAGCATTAACAATTTGGAGTTTGGTAAAAAGTATGAAATTTGGAATTTTGATTGGTTGCATTGTATGTTTCCTTTACTTATATAGCACATCATTCATATTTTAAAAGTACATAGAGTGCATACAATAAGTGATCATGAATTTAATGCTCATGTATGCCACATCAATTTTGAGTTAATGTTTATGAGAAACTTTTCACTAGTAATTCCATTTATGTTTAGTAATTTATGGTAAATAAAAGAAGATAGAGATGATAATATCATCAATAAATAATGATGTACAATTTGTTTTGTGCCTTTTTTCAGGTTGATAATGTGTGAAGTAACATACACAAATGCAATGGACTACTGCACTTAACTTCTATATGTAAATTGAATAACCCTTCTGGTACATGTTGCTTAATGAGGAATCTGATGACAATGAATGACTACCATTTTATTAAGATTGTCTTTGAAAGTTTTTGCACATAAATTTTCTTATTAGCTTTTTTATGGATGAGTAAATATCCTTGGATATGATACAAATTTAATTCGTTGAGTTTAGGATGATCTTAACAAAACATTTTCAATGTAAATAAGACTTTAATCCATAAGAACAAAACACATGAATGGTCAATGAATCCATATATTATGAAAATTAGTTGTTTCATTTAGCCAAAACCTCATATCATGATTAAATGTTCCTATTATTGTTGGACACTTGTGTTACAATGCAATGATTTGAGATTCGTTTCACATCTTCTTTATGTTGAAACTCTGTAATCATTTATTTTTCCATACTTATCATGACCTTTGTACACCTCTCATTTGGTTAACAAATATATTTTAATTTCTCTTTTTTATGCTTAAATTCTTGTAAATGTTGGTAAGTAAGCTAGTTTAATCGCAATTGTGCCTCTATGAAGAATCATTTAGTATAATGGTAGAAGGTGACATAGTACATTTTTTTGAAAAACGTCAATGAAATCCATATAATGAATATTACACACTATTATATTGGTTAATCCTACAGTACAATTCGCTAACAATACCAATCAAGTTGAAATTATCAATAACATATTTAAGTAGACTTTGGTCATAGCAGTACAATAGGGTTATAATATAACTATAATATTGTCATGATAAATATTGCTATTTGTATCCCATATTAATAGAAAAGAATAAATTGGTGTTGAACATAAGATGCGATATAGTATAACAAGGAGAGAAATGTGATAAACTGTGACACTTAGTTAACTCGACTAATTACAACAGCAGGCAAGATCATTAATGAAAAAATGGAGGTGATTATATGGTCATACAAGTGTGAAGGCATGTATCATAAAAGAATAATAATAAAAGTAGCAAAATGGTTCAAGTTTTTTTAGTTGAGTATCATACAACACAATTAGTACTAGCTTGTAAATATCATCAAGATAAGAGTGTTTTCACACAAGAGAATCATTAAATTATTTCAAGAGAAATGTTTGCATTGTTTATTATCATGGAAAAATGGTAGAATGATATAGTTACAATCAATGGAACAAATAGTTAATTGGGGAAAATTTAGTACATCATATAGTAAAAAAATTTTATAGTACAAGTATGACATAGAGAACATAATAAACGAGATTTTTATTTCAGTTCCTTTTAATAGCAACTATTGGAATTACTGTGTCTTATATCTAAATTTTGGAACAACTCCAACAAAGGAGCTCACATTAGGATTAAGGGATTGAAAACATATTATTAGCATTGCCTAATACAAGTCATGGACCCTATTAGAATAGATGAAGGACTTATTTTCATTTATATATAAGATGCATCACTTAATTAGCTTATAAACCCGGCATATACTTCTGTCTTGTACCACAAACCAAGAAAAGGAGGAGAAAGAGTGTGGTATGAGCAAGAAGCAAACAAATAATAAGACATAAGAAAAGAAAATCTTATGGTTTGATAAGTCCAATTGAATAACTTCATAATTTTCTTTACATTTGAACTCAAACTTATTAGCTTTTATGGGTTCAATATAACCCAAATTTTTGTGAGCTCAACTCAAACTCAATTGTTTTTATTAGATCAAACCAAGCTCAACCTTTCATAAAAATTGGACGACAAACCCCAAAGGAAAGCAATACAACAATAAAAATTTTTTATAAAAAATACTTCTATGCTTTTTAATAAAGAAAGTGCATCGCAACAAAGTCAGAATTATGAAGAGACTCGAGAAAATTAAAGTTTAGTAGTGTGAGGCATAGCTAAGAAGAGTTTTGAACTTCTAGTAGTATTAAACCATAATGTGTTGTTTGATGATCATATACCAATAGAATATCATATCAAATTTTGTTAGCATTCATTAGCACCTTCGTTCATAACAGTTTTATATAAAACATTTGATAATAAAAGTAAAGGAAAAGTAATTTGACAATATGTTACCAAAAAGCTTAAAAAAGTCTTCCAAATAGCTTCTACAATGACACAAATAATATCTTTGGAATTAGTCGTTAGGTGTGATTGATTGGAGTCCTTTTGTCTACTAGAAGCAGGTCTAGTCTATCACATCAATGATTATAATAATGAAAGAATTATGGATTGTTGCATAAAATAGGATTAGATTTTGGCCATTTTAGTACATCATATGATATATACACCATTGAATTCATTAATAGTAGATGCTAGAATGATCTTTGTCAAAGGCTTCAAAAAGGAAAGCTTTGAACTATTGGATTCAAGGATAGGTTAACCGATACACAGAAGATATTTTTCATAATTAACCTTGATTGGTTTTAGCACATCCATGTTTTCATCAGCCTAGCCAAGATATTGCTCAACCCTACTTTGTTCCAGTGGTCTCCTAACTTGAGGCTTCTCTGGCCAACTAAAGCTTTATTAGATCGAGTGCATTGCACTTTAACTAGGCTTAAGATATATATATATATATATATATATATATATACAAATTAAGAAAATAAAATAATTTTTGACAAATATTTTTTTCTATTTAACCAAAATTATATCTATCAAGAATGCATAAGTAAGATTTAATAAAGGAGGGAATTAATTAAACAAAAACATGCAATCTAAGATGTTTTGCAAATCAAGAAATGTATTGAATAATTCAAATGCTTAAGTAGGATTTGAAATTAATATGGGTGAAGAGATGTTCCTTATATTTTAATGTAAATAAGCTAACATTTTATTTCACAAAAAATGAAAACCTTTTTATTTGATATGCATGTCTTCAATCTTTTTAGTTTATTGAACACTAAAAGGTGTGTTGAAGGCCACTAATTCACCATACTTGATATTGCATAGCTTGTTCTTCAAAGCTAAACCTAATTCCTACCAAACAAACCGATTAGTATAATATGTTAAATATTTATAGCTTGAAACATACATTTAACAATATCTCCCTTTTGATGATAACAAGACATAAATTTTTAGATAAAAATATAATAAGTAAAAGGATATATTTAATAATTATGTTATTATAAGATGTATTAAAAATCAAGAACATGTGCTCTCTCCTACTATGTAGTTCTCTTCACTTCTTGATTATTTAAAATTTTATCTAAACCATGATCATTGTTCCCCTTTGGTACCATAATAATGAAGGTACAATAAAACAAAATTTACTTTAGACTTGGTTGTCACCTTATGATTTTAAGTTTAATTTTTTGGAAATGATTTAATCAACATGACTATAAATTTTTGCATGGCAGGAACATATTCGAATTCAACAATGCCATTAACAACTTGATCTCTAATAACATGATATATTATATTTATGTGCCCTAAAATGATGAACTTGGTTCTTTTCTTAGGCTATGGTTCTTGTATTATTAATTCTATTTAAAATGTATAAGAGATCTAAACCATAACGTTAAAGCTTTTGTCTTAACCACAGCACTTGAAAACTACAACTTTTGAATTCAACATAATTGGCCCTTTGGTCAATAAGGTTATGCAAATTACTTCTTTTTTTCCATGAGACTAGACAATTTCTTAGGAATTAACATGCACTTGAGATACTTTTCTTACCTACCATAGAGCCTACAATGTCTCAATTTTTGTCACCTATAGGATCATGTTGAAGAGTATTTCTGGGGTACAATAATCCTAAGTTTTTTTTATACCTTCTAGATGTTTGAAGATTAAATTAACTACTTGAAAATTATTTTCCTTAGGATTTTATTAGAGTTTAGCAAATAATTAAACACAAAAGAAGATCTTTAGTCTGCTAGCCATGAGATATGGTAGGGATCCAATAAGACTACTATAAAGTCTTTAGATAATGGATTTCCCTAACTCTTTTGAAAATGTAAATAGATTTATTAATTCAATAGATAATTCTTATGTTTCATATGGTGATAACAAAATTTTTTGAACAATTCTTTTAAATAATTAGTTTGTAAAAAAATATCTTCTCTTTTAGTTGTTTAATTTGTAATCATAATAATAAATTTATCTCACCCAACATACTTATCTCAAACTCACTTGCTATCAGTTCACTAAATTCTTTACACTTTATTTTATTTGAGCTTCCAAAAATAATTTCATTAATACAAACTTGTACAATCCATAAAATAACATATAGAATTTTTAGGAATAGTATTGCATGCAATTTTTCTTTCCTAAAATTTTTATCAACAAGACAATTACTAAATTTGTGATACTATGCAACAGATGCTTTCTTAATGCTAAAAAGTGTTATCTTTAACTTTATACATAATCATCTTATGCATGGGTCTCAAAACATGGAGTTGTTCTTTATACAAATCTTCTTCTATTATGATATTTAAAAATCCATGTCTAACATCCATTTGAAATGATTTAAAATTTTTATGACATGAATATCATAAGACAAGTCTAATGGCCCCTAATCCGACTCCTTAGAATTGTCTCCTAGTGTTTCCTATCTACTTAAACGACTTGTTATCCATAAAAATTTTGATTAGAATTGTCGCTTAGTGTTTCCTTAGAATTGTCTACTAGTGTTTCGTAGAACCTTATATCTCTCTGTATGGCTATATAAATTGTAAATTTTGACTTAGTAACTAAAAAACCTGACATTGATTTCTATAACTAGTATGCTTACTTAGATAAATATTCCTAAGTAAGTTACTTCTAAACTATAAATACACTAAATTTCTTATGATTTAAGCTTGGGTTGACCACTAACATTCAGTACAAGTGTATTCATATTGTCATTCTTAATCTCTAATTTGAAACCATATTTTGAACTAAAAATTGTTTTCTTGATTTGATAGTCCTTCATAGTATGGCCTTTTCTAGAAAAAACATTTAACATTTGAAACAATATACATAGGCACGAAAGAAGAAATATATTAATGCTAAGGAAAATAAATAAGTGAAGCATTAGAAATTTTTTAGAGTTTAAGATGTTAAATCTTCATTTCTAAATTAGTGATTTCTATTTTTTGGGAGCCATTCTCAATAATCATGGAAGCTTTTTCTTGGAGTCAAGAATTTATGCTATTATTATTTTTTTTCTTAATTTCTTTCATAAAAAATCTAGAAGTTTTTTTCATAATATTTTCAATTTTTTGTGTATGTATTAAATAATTTAAAACACTAATAATCTCTAAGTAATTGTTCTCAAGAATTTCAAAAGAATAACCACTTACCTTCATGTCTTCTTCTTCATTAGATGTAGTTGATTCAACATCCTTTGCCATAAAAAAAAAACATACCTTCCTCCTTATTGATGTGCATTCTTAGTAGTATGAAAAGCTCGCTTTTTCTTCATTTTCTTCTTTTTTTCATCCTTCCTTTCGGTGTCATTGACTTGTGGACATTCCAATATAACAAGTCTACTTTTGCCATATTCATAACATCATGGTGCCTCATTATTCTCCACTTTTTTCTTCTATTTTGAATACCTATTTACATAACATTTTGCCAAATTTTTAGCTAAATTTTTAGCATGAAAATTTAGCTATTCTTCCAAATCCTTGGAGGTGATGGATAATGTGTTTGAATCATTTTTGCTTGCTTTAAATGCTAATAAATATTGTTTCTATGCTCCAATCATTGGCTTGTTTATGAAAGCCTACACTTAGGACCTTCTATTCTTCTTAAACTTTATCATCATTAATTCTCTCGCTAACTCATCTAATGTGAGCTTATTTATGTCCTTAGTTGCCTCTGTTATTGTGTGAAGAGGATGATGCCCCGTGGGTAGAATTCTTATCACTTTTCTTAGAAGCTTTACAAAAAAACACTTCTCCAAAATTTGTTAATCTAGTATTAATGTTTGTAAATTGAATAAACATGATCTTTTTCATTATAAAGATCTTATAATCATGTTTAAGAATATTTATTTTTGTGACTTTAACTTTTGAAATACCTTCATAAGTTACTTCTAACTTCTTCTAAACTTCAAGTGTGATATGCAACTTCATAACTAGATTAAATTCACTAAGATAATTGCTACAATGAAGGTAGTCGAGTACTTTAGCATTTAATTATGCCATTCTTCTTTTGTCATTGCTAGGTTTGTCAACTAATTTGATGTGATTATTACATGAATCCCAAGGTAAATCACAAGTATTATTGATCACTTCCGATAATTATATGTTAGTTGACTCAGTCTAGCTATTTTTTCAGTATAAATAAAATTTACCCACAAATATTGGTGTACATAGTGAATAAAAACCTTCATTTGATGTTACATCCATATTAATCATATTGAAGTCATACAAAAAACCTAATTGAACATATAAACTAGAAAAAATAAGTCATTTTGTAAGCATGCAAATATATAAGACAGAAATTAAAATTAGTGTACCACAAAATTATAAATTAAGTAAACTTAACAAAAAAGACTAAAACATATAGTATAGTTCACTCAAATCATTTGACTCATAATTTTGTTTCAAACCTACTGTAAGACCAAATGAAATCAAATGAGTGTGCCTGTATCTAATGATAGGAAATTAAACTACGGGTTTTAAAATTATGCCCTACTCAATTCTTTAACAAGATCAAACTAGACTTAGGAATATGCAAATGTTGTGCTGCACAATGTAAAAGAAGAAGAAAATTATAGTAAGGAAAAGAACTTTTAATAAAACTATTCAATTTGTTACATTTTTTTATGAATAAAGAAAGAAATAATGAGACCAAAATTATGAAGGGAAGAGAGCAAACTATTATGTGTTGGAATTAGTTGGAAGAGTTTTGAATTTCAACTAGTACTAAGCTGTGGTAGGCTGTCAAAGGATTATATAAAAGGATAATATTATGTTGTGCTCTGGTAAGATCTCAAAATGTTTTTCATGTTCAACAATCATTTAATTCATATTGGCCAAAGTTTTGTATAAACCCATTGATCATAGTAGTCAAAAGTTTAAGAAAACTAATTTTATGATCTATTTCCTAATAGCTTGCAGAGTTCTTCTGAATGGCTTTGTAATTGCACAATTAACTGCCAATGAGTTAGACATTAGATGAGATCAAGTATAGCTATTGGATCAAATTCGATATGTTCTCGTTGGTTAGATCAAGAATTGTAAAAATGCAAGAATTATGTATGGTTTGATCGTGATGGATTAGAATTGGGCTATGTGATTACCTCATAGTAGATCTTAATCATTTTATTTATCAATAATAAAGGAGGTAATGATCTCAAACATAAAATTCAAATTTAAGAACTATGAGCTAACCAGTCTAAGGAAAGGTTAATTGATAAAGAAGACAGAACAATAATTGTCCATAAAATTGAGTGAGGATTGTCCAATATGTGCCTTGAACCATATATTACTAGAATATGAACTCTCAGCCATCCGACAAAGATTGTATTGTATGACTTCATGCATGGTTTAGCATTGAGTGTTTGACTTGGGAAACATTTTATTCCCACATAATAGGGTATTAAAGTGCTTCTACAATTTATGATAAAATAATGTAGCTAAAATGGAGTTTGCTTTCCTATTTTGCACTTCAAATTTGATCTCCTTGGCCACCTGATTCCTACAGGTTTAACATATGTGCATCAAACTCGACAAATTGCTCATTTTATCAAGTTTTTCCTGGCTCGATCATTCCCTCACAAAATGTCATGTACCACACCCTTATTTGTGATGGGGCTTAAACCTAGTTTGTCTCAGTTGTCTCTTGACCAGAGGCCCAGATGAGCTTGATCAGCTTGTCTACTTTGCACTAGGTCCATACTTTGGTGTTAGGCTTAACATAAACATATATATTTTATGTATATTCATATGAAAATTGAATTATTTTTACTCACTTTCATTTCCCAAATTTAACTAAAAAAAATTTTAAAAAAATATAAGCCATATTTAACAAAGGAAATGATTAAGAGGGTGAAAATTGAATCCTAGAGGGTTCCTAAATCAAGCAAATGTTATAATAATTTTGATGTTAGTTGGATTTGAAGTTGATATACATAGAGAGATGTGTTGTAAAATAAATAATGAACAAACTAACATTCTATTTCATAAAAAATGAAAAACATTTTCAAATGCGAAGTGTTTTTCTTCATTCTTTGAAGCTTACTAAACAATCCAAGTTGCTTCAAAGATCACTAATTTACCATCTTCAATAGTGAATGTCATGTTCTTCAAAACTAAACTTGATTAACCCTAAAGAATCCTATCTTAATAAAATGCTAAACATTTATAGCTTAACAAATTCAATACAATGGTTACCTAATGCATTAATAAAGAGATAAGTGTTATTATTTTTAAATATGTGTTTTTTAAATCAAGATCTATTAGTTGAAAATGAATTTAATTAAAACAAGAAATTTTTAATTTTGATCGACATCTAAGACGTAAAAGTACGACATTATGATTAAAGGCATGCTAGAATTGAGTTCCTTAATGACCTCATGATTACACAGGTAATTTGATAATTCTTGTGTAAGTTTTTTCCATGCTCCTTTAACCATAAATAATAGAAATTTAGTCAAATTTTAAACATGCAAGCTTGATGATTAGGCTATTTTGAAATGAAGATTCCAAAGCAACAATCCATGTGGAAGTGAATGTGAAGTCCATGTAAAAATTATGTTATGGAAATATTTAAATCAAAAGTATTAAAAATTATGAGTGATCCATGTTATTTACTAAGACTTCATGCTATATGGTTTGCATTCTCACAAGTTGCTTTAGAACAGTATTAATCCATAAATACAAGATGTTATCTTGATTAAGTTTGATGTGTTTCAAGTTTGAACATATGAACTGTGGTACCATTGGGATATTTATTCACAACCATGATTTCTTGATTGAAAAATCATTGAAATATTTTGTGTGCTCAAATGACTTAGACCAGGTTATGAACATTATGTTAACACTTCATAATAGCAGCCAAATGCAAAGAATTCATGCAACCAAGGTTTTTCTTTAACTTGTTCATGGGAAGCTTTTGACATGTCTCTATTAAGTGATATGAGAGACACATTTTGTCATTTTCTAAATCAAATTGGCCTTTATGGTGAACATAGCATAGTTTTTTATGTAAAGCTTACAAGGGCTTAGTTTTAATCCATGAAAATGGTTACATTTGTTCGGGTCATTATTTGTTGGCATGAAGGATTGGCTTTTCAGTAGAAGAACTTAAGGATATGAATAAAATTAGATTATTAGATATTGTTATTTTGATATGGCTGACCCTAGTTCAAGTTTAAAAAGACTTTAGGTTCTTAGTTAATCTATAAGATGATGTCCGATATATGAAAAGCTTAGTTAGCATAAGAAAGTGGGTATATCATTAGTTAAGATTTTCTCATAAACATATAGAAGATAAGTTTTGCTTTTGGATAGACCATTGATTTCTTTTTTTTATTAAGGTTGTCACCACTAGAAGTTCCTATTGTTAGAAAAATGTTATTAACTCTTGGTGAGCTTTCTATGGTTATGAATGATAATGCCATTAGATAGTGAAGTGTTAAGCCTTAGAGATATGCAAGGCTTCTCCATGGATAGAATTATATTTGTAATATTGTCCAAACCATTGGCTTGATTTTTTTTTTGGCTAAGATCATTAGTGGTGAAGATTAGTTTCATAGACATTGGGTTAAAACTGTGAATGGCTACTTGGGTAACATGTTTGGCCCAAGGGAGGCCTTTAAAAAAGTTTAATGTCATAGGTTTACCTACAAGATTTTAGAGTTACCATGAAGCTTATGCAAACCCATGTTTGATGTAATAATAACTAAGATATTGTTCTTAATTTTAAAGACCAAAGATTTGGAGCCAAATAAAAACATAAAGGATAGTCTAGATAGTTAATGAAATAATAAGAAGCACATTAAATAACATTAGATCAAGTACTAACTATATGATTGATATTGCATTCGATTATGATATAGGATTTAGAGGAAACCCTTATTTAGCCATGTATAATTGTACCACAGATAGTTGACATAAAAGTTTGAAGAATTTTAGTTATTCAAAATAGTATATTATTCTTTAAAGGAAACCATCGAAGTAATTTATTCGTCCCTATTTGGTTGACTTTATGATTTTAAACAAAATATTATGATGTCTAAGTAATTCATTGTACCATAGTTAGCTAATTGAGGGTTTGATGAGAAGTTAGGTACTTGATTTTTTCTGAACAAACAACAATAATGCTTAAATATCAATAAATAAATGATAGATTAATGCTAATAACCCATGGAATTTGTCTTAATTAAAATAAAAATTTAGATAAAATGGACCCTAGAATGTGAACCTTAAAAAAAGATTTGCAAGTTAGATATTGCTACTACATTGATAAGGAGGTAGCCATTCTGCATGATTTGTTGCAACAAAAAGAGAGTTAGATCAATCGTAAGAGGCTTTAAGATTGCGTGAGTGCCATTTGTAAGTTCAATGTGATAACAAAAAGTTGCACATTTAGTCCCTTTGGGATTACATGATGTTCTAAGATATATGTTACGGACTGCATGCAATTATTGAGGATGCTTAGATCACTATAGCGTCAGTGCATGTGATTGACATTACCAATTGTTGAGTTCTAACTAATGTGATGAGACAAAAATGCATGGTCTTGTTTTGAGTTCATTGAGTATCGAAGGAGTATTGCATTGTTTGTGGAACACTTTGCATCTATCTTTTAGCATCAAAATTGAAGCATCACCTTAATTCACTAGATAAAGACACAACTAATGAGATTTTATACTTGATATTAATTCTTTCCATTACTTATTTTATATATATATATATATATATATATATATATATATAACCTTATTATTTCTTTTCAGTTTACAATATAACTCTAGGATTCCTTACTAAACTCCCAAGCACACTACCCAATATACTTATGTAAGAACAAGTTGTTAAGAGTTACTTACTTGCCCAAGTTTTAAGCATTAGAGTTTTTTGATCTTTTGGATGACATTTCTATTTCTATTTATTTATTTTAATAAGCTATATTTCTATTTTTATTGATTATTTTTAGTTGTGAATATTATGGGGTACTTGATTGCTGTTTGAGTGCTTTAGCATTATGATAATTATAATATATTCTAGGTTCAAGTATTGTTGAGGATTTTATTTTAGATTGGATATTTATGGCTTTTATATTATGGATTATGGTATTGGATATCTATGAGTCATAAGACAATCTTTGCATTCTAGCATATATAGCACATTTGTAGGCCTTTTTTGTGTCATATGGAAGCCATTGCATGTTGATGGGTCATATAGCTTGGGGTGAATGAGTATCTGAACAGATTTTTTTGCTAGTTGGTAAGGAGACAAGGAAATTTTAGTGGGATTTTTTGAGCATGATGGTCAAATTGGTTGAACATTGCTCCAAGATTTAATGTCAAGTCAGTGAAGTGAATGAATCAGTTGGCAAGTACATTGATGGGTATATTCATTTTGTTATATATGGTAGTTTTATTAAAATAATTTGTTGAATTCTTAGGTGTGATTAAGCAACAAATTATCAAATTAGATAAATTAGTGACTCTAATCTGAAAAGATGACTAAGAGTTTTCTTTTTTTTTGCAAGCTCTAATAGGTTGAATTTGCACCATAAAATAATTTAGAAAGTTGATGGGTTTGAGTTTTGAAAACCTCAAGGAAAGTTTGTTTTTTAGATTTAAATGAAACTCATGTTGGTAAGAGTTTCACCCTTGAAAAAACTTTGAGAAGAGATTGTTTCTTACGCTTTATAGATTGGAACAAATTCTTATGATTTCTCTACAAGCATTGGCAAAAGATTGAAAGGAAACACTTGGAAAAAAATCCAAATAGATTAAGGGTTGATAAGGCTCATTGGCTCAATCCACAAAATAATTTCTAAGTATAATTTCTTTTATGAATTTTTTTCGGTTATAACCCATTATTACAATTTGGGTAAATATTTGTTGTTGCTATTTAAAACATGATTGCTTTTAGATGTTCTAATTTTTAAAATGTTTTATACACAAAATTGACCATCTTCTTGTGTTCTTCAATGCCAAACATGTGGTATTAGAGCAAGGATTGTAATGGCCTAGCATCTAAGAGAGATTCTAAATGAACAAACTTTTCTACTTATACATTTATGGTTTAAGATCAATCCGCCATTGAATAATAACTAATAAACAAAATACCATTTTATTTCTAGGACATGACAATGGTCCACTTTTAGAATTGATCAATTATCGGATTTCAAATTTAATTTTGAAATAGTTATGTTTGACCAATTGAAATAGTATATGATAATCTTCTATAAAATGCATTTCATAAACTGATTCAATTATTGATCATCGTAACAGAATTAAAATAAATTTTTATCAAATAATTGGAGCGTAAAACCTATTGATTATCTTAAGATACACATTAAAAATACAATTAAAGGGATAAGGGATAAATTGATTGTTACACTTAATGGAACTATTAAAATTTGTGCTTCTCACACAGATGTTGTTATCCATAACTATGAATTGTCTTCGCTAAAAGTGTGTGCCTATTTTAAAAATGATTACCTTTTTTGTTAACAATGTTATAGATGATGTGGAGTCATGGCTACAATAGTGTGTGCCTATTCTAAAAACCATGATGCAACAGCAATTATATAACAACAAATTTAGCTCAACAATTTTGTATACATTTGAAGACTACTTCTGGTAAAAAGTGAAACAATCTTCAAAATGCTTCAGATGAATTGAAATCCACGAAAATTAACATTAAAGAAAGACCCCACGAGTCTAATAACTTGACTTCCATTAAAATAAACCGTTTTTTTCCCATACATAAGATAAACATTTCACCTAAAGATGTACTAGTCTTAATCAGACTTGTAGCCTTGTCAAAATTGACTCTATTTCCAATTAGTCACTTATAACTTTATCATTGTAGGAGTTAATTACACTTGACACATGGTAGGAGTCAATTCTAAGAAAAACCCTTATAAAATTACATGCCTATGGTACTAGACCATTTAACATTATAAAAAAAATTAGGTATCAATGTTTATGATTTTGATTTAGCCAAAGATTATGATGTATGCATTTCCATTAATATTTGTAATTCCTTACTATGTACATAACCACACTCATTACCTAGTGAGTCTTTTGAATCTTCACCAACATTATCGAGCAAATCAGTCCTACCATTACAATTAGCCCATTGTAGTTTTTTGAGAGATCAAGTGGAGAAAATCTTAAGTAATCAAATAGTTTCACATAGGATTTAGAATAACAAAGACTTTTCATATGTTGGTGATTCCATCTCACCTCGAATAATGTTTTGATTGCCATGGAGGAGCTTCACAACCAAAACACAGGATGTTAGAAGAATATCAGAGAAGTTTCCTTAGCTCTAAGATATTGATCTCTTTCCCATTTGGGATGGATGATGTAATAGCATCACATAAAATACACAAATGTTTCATTTGGAGTCATAATAATCTTATTTAGGCATGTAGTCTTGCCAACATTAACTCTACTTCACATTAATCTTTACTATCATTAAGTTTGTTAGGGTTAATTATAATTAATCCCTATTTATTTTCCATTTAAGTTTTTTATTAGTATGTTAAGTTATTTAAATCTACACCTTAGTTTAAGTAATTCAAAGGTCAATTGGTAGCTTTTAAGATGTTTTAGCTATAAATTTGCTAGAGGATGTCTGTTCAGTCGCCTTATAACTCTACTAATGTAGGTGGATGAAAATGACTTCAATAAGGCTTAAAATTGAGTTTTGGATCATTTCTACTATCCTTCAATGACATTTTCACAACCATCAGTGGTTAATGACGTCACCTATGCAACCTCACTCAAACTTCACTAACCCTTTGAAGTGATTGATCCACTCAAGCCATCCTAAGCTTTCGACATGCATAGCCTTAATTTATTGGCACGCTTAACAAGTCAAAAAACATTCTTCACTCTAACCCACAACGACCAGAAAACTAGAGCCAAGGTGTCACGTGCCTCTCCCCTACACCCACTGATCACATGGCTCACCTCCTCATTACAAATTATATTATCGATCGAAATGTACAGTCAAATTTATCAACTATAATAATAATAATAATTAAATGTTTTAGATTTTTAAGGATTTTTTTGTAGAATTTAATGCATTTCTTTATAATTTGTGGTGATTTTTGGAATTTTCAAATTTCCTTCACATATTTAAAATATGTAAATTCCAAAATATTCTTTTATATTCTTATGCTAATAAATTATTATTATATCCTTAAGGCCTCTATAAATAGGAATACTAACGATGTTATAAAACTTGTAGTTATGAATGAAGTAATGAAGTCTTATGATAAAATTTGTTTGGTATGTGAATATCATGAATGATTAATATGCGATGTGATTTAAGTGTTTTCTGAGAAATGCAAGAGAGAATCTCATCCCATTTATCCAATATCCACAAAGAGCATTAAGTCACTAGGGAAGTTCTTGACCAATTTTTTTAACTTTTAAAAAATTAAATGTCTTGCCCAACTTTGTCATTTTTGCATGTGATCATCTGATTTTTTTGTTTGGCCTTGTAAAAACTTTGCTTATGGGTGTACCTCACTACTTCACCATCATCATGACTACATGGAGTGTCAATTAATAGAATAGTGTTTTCATTAAGTTGTGATCCCTTACCTTAAAAAACAATGCAAGTCTTTGGTTTTGAAAAAAAGCTTTTACTTACCCAATGGTCTTAGGATTTTCAATTCTAAATTAAAAATAGTATAGGTATGCTCTTATATTGATATATTACTTGAACCTAAGTATTTATTTTTTTTTAGCTAAAATAAGTTTTAGCAAATCATCCTACATCAAAACCACACAACTCTTTTACCTTAAAATATGGTGGACCTAATAAGAGACATTCCAACAAAACCACACAACTCTTTCACCTTAAATCATGGTGGTCCTAATAAGAGACATTCTAGAATTCTTCTTTGGAGAACTAATATATGATATTTCTTTCATTTTCCTAGTTAATGTTTTTTACCATTTCGATTAACTATGTTAGGTTATTAGTTTTTGTGCTTTCTCATGAGAATCATATGGTTAGATGGTTAGGAAACTTGAAAGTGCACCTGATTGTAATATTTTGCCATACAACATTGGTTAATTGTGTTATATGGTTTGTTAACAAAAGTAATAAGCATACAAGTGTGAAGTAGATTTAGTTTGTGTTAGTGTGACAACACTATTGTGTTATTTCATGATGTGATGATCATTAACATCAAAAGAATTTGATGCAACCAAGGTAAATAATTACCATTGCTTAATAGAACTACAACACATCATTTAATATGAGGTACTATGAGATAATGGAAATTGTGAATGGGTACAAGATAATTTAATTATTGTGTTGTGTTAATCAAACAAAAATATAAGGGCATTAATATGGAATTCAATGGTCAATTTAAGTTAATACTATGATCATATAGGAATGAGATTTTGGATTGTATATGCATGAGATTAAGGGAAAGAAAATGATCTATGTTTGATAACTTGGGTGCTATGTCAGCAATGGTTGTATAGTATAGTCAGTAATATTAGATAAGCGTAACCAGTTCAAAATTCTAGCACACCAAAGGATCTTCTAAATATGAGATGAGAAATATGTACTTATATTTTATCATACATGTAAACATAGTTGATCATACTTTTATATTCAAAAAAAGTTTTATGCAGTCAAAGGTGATTTGGATCAACATATATTATGATATAGGTATGGTATTAGTGCGATATAAAGATGTTGAATAAAGTGAGTCTTGTGATGAGTTACTTTTGATCACAACCTTCAGTGTCAAGGTGTCTAATTTCAAATTGTTGGAAACAACTTTGATTGCGGTGATTAAATTGTGATTTTGGACAATCTAATTAGTATAATCCAATCAGAACTTTGGATCTTATTGAGATAGATTATGGATTTGTAGTTATTTATATACAAGATGCTTGGCTTAACTAGCCTAGAAGACCCTCACCAATTTTTTTAGTAAATCCATAGATATAATAGTGTTCAATTAAGAGTATTTAAGTGTTAATATGTTTGTTTATTAAGTTTTAAGAATATCAAGTCATATAAGGGAGCAGGGAGACCAATCAAGAGAAGCTAGGACAAATAGGATCTATCCATGACCAAGAAGATGAAGAATGATCCCAAGACTTGAAAGAGAAAAGGTTTATCCTAAGAGAAGTCCTTAGATAACAAGGTAGGTTGAACCTTAGGATTATAGATGCAAAATGTAGATAATTTCTAATTGAAACAAATTAGTAATTTTATAAAGTTGTATGTGAATAATTGTAATCAATAATGTATTAACATATGTTAGACACTTCATCAAGTTTCTTGATTTAAGAATGCTAAAGAAATTTAATTAGGACATGTCCAATTATATATTTTGTTAAATTGTTTGCTTATTTGATAAATTCAAATTTTTGAACTTTGATGTTTTGGAAGTATATGGGATTATCCATCACGTCTATTAAGTTCCACTAAGTCAAAAAGGTATGCTATGACTTTTCAACATATTCCTACTAAGTAAACCACTTTTTGTGACCTATGACTTGGAGGATTTTACTTGAGCATGTATTCAACTCCTCTTTATTAATCTCGTTGCAAATTATTAATAAACCAAGTATATTCTCTGATATAATCATACCTAGGAATGTAGGATAGAATAACATTATTATATGCATGCTAAACTAGAGATTCTTTATTAGTGTACATGTAAATTAAAACGTTTAATTTAGAATCTCATTTTTTGTAATCATTTATCACTCAAATGAAACATGACTATGCATAACTATGCTTAAGAGCATATTCATTAGGAATTAGTTGTTGACATTAGGAATATGCAAGCAAAGAGAGTTTTTTTAACATGGAAGCATTGGTTCATGTTTTTCAAAATTTCATACCTAAGGCATGATAATTTTGGTTTATTATTAAAAGCATTATAAAGTCAAGGTCAATAAGGACATCATGTGCTTATATGAACGTGAGAATTCCAGCATTATTTAGTAGCACAGTTAATTACCTATGAATGTTAGTGATTTTGTTTAAATTTCAAACATGTAAGCTTGTTGATTTATCTAAAGTGAATCCTTGGTAGCCATAGTCCAAACCATGTACATGTTAATTCCTTGTTCATTTTGAAATTATATTTTGAAAATCCTTAACAATAAAAAAATTATGAATGAAGATAATTCCTATTATTATGAAGACTTCGTACTTTTTGAAAATTTATTTGCAAGCTCATACCTTAATTTTCTAAGTTGCTAGAATAGAGACATCATCCTGTGTGAAAATTAAATTCATTGCTCACAAGCAAATTTTGTTATGCTGTAATCTATATTAGTCATACGATATCTCAGTTTAAGGATGGTGAATTTATGTTTCCAACAAGAGTACCATAACAAATTTATGACATACACTTATAATTCTAAGTCCATTCTAAGAAATAGGTAAAATTTTCTTTTACAAATTTAGACCTAGCTTAGACAACGAACTTTAGGATGACACATCTAAAGTTTACCAAACCTATGAAATTCTCTTGTCCGAATACCCTCTTACCTAGGATATTCTTGGGAAGCTTGAGGTGTGATTTGGTTAAAGCATCTGAGGCATTAGCTTAAGCTCTTAAGTGAAAATATACAACTTCTTAGGTTAATGTTTCCCTCACTATCTAGTCAAAAAGCATGGAATGGCTTTATTTTTGTCCTCAAAAGAAGTTTAGGTTTGTTTCGAAGAGTTAAGGCTATGATAAACTTGGTATAATAAATTTTCTTAAGATTTTATTACTGAATACCAGTTCAATTTTAACTTTTTAAGGATTGGTTAGCATTAGAAATGGAAAAAATGCTTGTTATGAATTTAGATAAACATATGTAAGGTATGCTTAGCTTTAGGTTAAGTTGCAGATTAGGGTACAATCAAGTATATGACCAAATTAGGGTCCCTCCAATCCCTATACCATAATCAAATTAAACATCAATCCTATAGCTAGTATATGATATAATGTTATTTAATATGCATTATATTATTCTGTTGCTTTTCTAGGCTATCCGTTAAGTTTTTATTTGGGTCCACATCTTTGGACTTCAAACTTAGGCATAATATCAAAGTTTTTACTACACCAACCAAACATGGCTTCACATAAGTTTCCTAGAAACTCCCAAATCCCATAGGTAAACATAAGCCATTGCACCTTTCTTAAAGGCCTCTCAAGGGCAACACACATTGTCCAAATAACCATCTAGAGATTTAGCGAAATGTCTAAGAAATTAATCTTTTCTACTTATGATTTCAACCAAAAAATGAAATAAAGTTATGGGTTTGGCCAACATTACAAACATAATTAAGTCTTTTATGAAGCCTTGCATATTTCTAAGGCATAACTTGAGCCCTTCAACTTTCATCAAAGGGATTTAGAAAGCCCTTCAAAATCTAATGGCATTATCATTCACAACCATAAAAGGCTCACCAAGTACTAATAACATATGTCTATCAATAGGACCTTCTAGTAATAATAACCTCAATATAAACCAATTTATTAGTGTACCCCAAAGAAAGGCTTACCTTACATAGGTCTATGAAAAAATCTTAACTAGCAATACACCCACTTTCTTATATTAACTGAGCCTTTCATATGTAGCTCATCATCATACTGGATTACCAAAGAAATAAAGTTTTTTTTAAGTTGAATTAAGAATCAGTAATATAATAATAACAATATCAAATAATCAACTTTTATCCATATTCTTAAGTACTTCTAGTGAAAACCAATTCCTTCATGCCATCAAATAATGACAAAAAAAATTACTATTGCTTAAGGTGACATAGAATTATGCAGTCAACAAACTCTTACATTATTTTTAGTTTAAGAGTAGATTGCACATTGTAATCTTTTGAAGGTGTGATTTCATTAAAATCCCTACCCACCATCCCTGGATTTGTAGTATCGTTGATAATGTGAAATGGCTCGCCCTTAATAAACTCCTTGTAGATACCAGGATTTTATCTTGATAAAATAAAGGCCTAAGCAAGCATAAAAGACATCAAGGAGGTTCAAACAAAAAATCAGCTAACAGTAGCTGAAGGAGTGGATCAGGGAGGGGCATACCCCAAACCCAATCAAAAGCAGTACCACACGCCTTGTGCGCCACCCAATCAGCCGGAGAGTTGCCCTCACGAAACATGTGCGTGATGCGGAATGCGCTAAGGTGAGCGACATGAGAAGCCACAGCAGCAAAATAACCCCTCGAGGGTGGATGACTTAGCATCTCGCTAATCTCCTGCATGGCAATAGTAGAATCCGTCTGTACCTCAATCGCATGGTACTCCGTGAAAGAGTGCTGCAGCAGTCTCAAAGCCTCAAGGATTGCAAGACTCTCCATGCCATCAGTAGAATGTGAAAAGATTTGCTTCCCAAAAATGCGAAGAGGCCGGCCAAGAGAGTCTCTAACAACGATGACAATACCCGCACAATCCAAACCAATCGCAGCATCACAGTTCACCATAAGCCATCCTGCAGGAGGGAGAACCCAATTATGGGCAACACACAACTCAGCAGAGTTGAGAAGGTCCTCGGTGGCCAATAATGACATCACAGAATCACGCTGTGTGCTGCACAAAATGCTAATATTGATGCTTCGTAATAACGAGGCGTTGCTCAAATAAGGTTGTCCATATTTTTTGGAATTTCTGTTCACCCATAGGCCATGAAGAGCAGTGGCAATATGCTGCAAGTGAACATAATTAGCACCACGCCGAGAGCCACACGCAGCGCCAAAACAAGCCAACGCGGAGACAAAGTCATCGTAGAGGCGCACGCGCACAAAAGCCGCAGCCGAGTCACACAAGGCACGTGCGAACCACACCGCGTGCGCGTGTGAGCAATCCCAGAGTGCATGGCAGCGCATCTCAGAAGTAGGGCACCCCCACGCGCACAAGTAAGACTCAGCAAGCCGACGGCGCACCAGCCATGCCGCAGTGGGCAACGCATTGTGCATAAGTTGCCATAGAAAAATACGCACCCTTGGTGCCACACGAAGCCTCCAAATCCAGTCAAGCTACATATGCTGTGCCTCATGAAAATCCTCATCGCAGTGGGCCAGTGTCCAAAGTTCCCTATAGACCAAGGCATTGTTGATTTTTTCTAATTCGGTGCGAGAATGCATCAACCTTCTTTAGGGCTCCTTTGATTCCAAGGCAAGTGCATGACTCTGTAGAATAGATTATCATCGGCCCAGAGGCGTAGCTTGCAGGTGTCCCAAACGCCAGGCTCAATCATGCAGTCAGTAACATAATATGGCCAAGCCGTATCCATATTGATGAAGGTTGGCCACCATCTCAAGGGGAGAATTCCCAACCAATTATCCTCAAGAAATAAAGTAGAAGACCCATCAAACATTCTCCAAGTCAAGCAAGAAAGTGCGGCATGAAAAGAATTCATCATAAGGCTGCAAGATTGCGAAGCACCGCGTGGGGCGCACAAGGTGTTGCGTGCACCGAAATACTTGCTGATCATGATTCTAGTCCAAAGACTATTCTCCCTAGCAATAATTCTCCTACAATGTTTAAATTGCAACGTGCACTGCCATAAGCATAGATCGTGAATTCCAAGGCCACCCAAATCTCTCGGCATAGTGATAGTCGCCCGCATGATGTAATGAAAAGAATGGAAATCCGAAGTCCCACACCAAAGGAACTACCACAAGATACAGTCAATAGTGTTAAAGACCGCCTTAGGGATAACACAATGTGCAAAGACATGGCTTGGTATGGCAAGAAGCACCGAATCAATCAACTAGACTCTACCCGCAAGAGAAAGTGGCCTAATCTGCCATTTGGAAATTTGCTGCACAATCTTCTGTATGATGTAGTTAAAATCATCCTTCGTGAAGAGGTTAGCGGCAATGGGCACACCAAGATACTTAAAAGATTTACCTTACGGAATCTGCACTTTCATAGCAATCTTACTCTTCCTTTGGCCACTCATGGCTTTGCTAAAGATCTGAGATTTGCTGAGGTTTGCAATGAGGCCAGCAGAAGAATGGAAATACTTGAGAATGGCACGCACCGTGGACGCAGCTGCGCGCGTGGCTGGCGCATACAGCATCAAGTCATCGACATACATCAAGTGGGACACAATAGGGGCATGCCGCACACACCGAAAGCCCAAGAGCGTGCTCGCCTCATACTCATGTAACAGGGATGACATGCGCACGGTAACAATAGTGAAAAGATAAGGACAAAGAGGGCAACCTTGTCTAAGGCCGCAACGAGCTTGGATCCAAGGAAGCTTTGTGCCATTGAGCAACACACTGAATCTTGGAAAAGAAATGCAAGCCATAATCCAATCACACCAATCCCTCGGGAAGCCGAGGAAGCTCATCATATCCTTAACACATTGCCAATTGACCTTGTCATATGCTTGCTCCATATCAATTTTAATAGCCATCATACCTTGCTTGGAAGCTGAGGAATGCATGAGAGTAGCCATCTCTTGCACTATGAAAATGTTGTCACTAATGGACCTACCTGGGACAAAAGCCCCCTACTCGCACGAGATAATAGTATGGAGAACCAACTTCAGTCTGTCCACCAAAATACGTGCCACAATCTTGTAAATAGTGTTGCACAAACTTATAGGCCGGAACTGATTGGGCTCATTCGCCCCCTGCTTCTTAGGAATAGGAGTAATAAGTGTATCTTGCCATGATGTAGGCATCTTCTTACCAACAAAAAACTCCTGAATAGCATGCACAATATGACTCTGGGTAATATCACGGTATCCCTAAATAAACTCAGCAGTGATCCCATCCATCCTAGGTGCTTTGTTTTTCCTTATAGTCTTGACAGCACTAATAATCTCCTCATAGGTCACCCACTGCATTAGTAAGGAACATTGCTCATGAGAAATCATAGCCCACAGGGAGAAGTTAGCTAACGGAGATACAAAAGACTGATTACTCCAGTTGGCCTCAAAATGCTTGTAAACAAGGCTTCAAATACCCTCATCCGTAGTCATAAGATTGCCCAAATCATTCTTCATGTGAAGAATGCGGTTCTGCCACCAATGTGAGGTAGCAGCAGCATGGAAGAACTGTGTATTTCTATCACCCAATTGTGCCACTGCACCTTAGCCCGCTGCCACCACCATCTTTCTTCAAGGGCCCCTTTCCTATGAAATTCCACAATAAGCTCACCAAGCAATTTGTTTTCCTCCTCATCAAGACAGCCCTCGGACTCCTTAACCTAAAGCTCTCTAATATTGGTCTCAAGCTCCTTATTCAAAAGAAAAAGATCACGCAAATCATGCTTACTCCAACTTCGGAGAGCAAGCAAGGCACGGCGAAACCTTGTGCATAAGCCATCCATGACATTGCCCCGCACGCTCCTAGCCCAAGCACGCCGCAACACACCCACCGATTGATGATAAGCAAGCCAAGTTGACTCAAAATGAAATCATTTGCCTTTCAATTGCAGCAAAATTGGACAATGATTAGAGCCAATACGAGATAAGTGAGTAACCACGGAGGAAGGAAAACATCAATCTCACACTGATTCATAAGAACATGATCCAGGCGCTCCCAAATCCTAGCACCCCCTAGCTCTACCATTGCACCAAGTGAACTTTTTTCCAAGAAAACTTAAGTCCTCAAGCTGACATGAATGTATGAATTCTGAGAACTCCAAGTGCCCCTGCTTAAACTGAAACTGCTTGCCCCCCTTTATCTTTTCTTGTGATAACACAATATTAAAGTCACCCCCAACAATACACGGGGTATTCAAAACAACCTTCTTCAAATGGTCCCACACACCTCTTCTTCTGTACACATCCTTAGGGCAGTAAAGAAAACGACATCTAAGCTCCTTATTTCTGTCACACATAATATCCACCGTAACCACATGAGTAGACCCATTAGCAACCGTAAGATCCATATTGTCACGCCAAAGAATCACGATACCCGCAGATTTTCCAATGGAAGGTTGAACATAGAATTACCAATCTTTGCTAAGAAGAACATCAGCATCCCGCCTTTCAAAACATTCCACTCTACTCTCCACCAAAGCAATCACCGAGACCCCTTCATCTCTAACAAACCTCTGCAAATAGGACCTTGATTTGCTGTCCCAGATACCCCTAATATTCCAAGTTGCGATCTTCATAATACACAATTGTCTGAGGAAAACATAAACTGCAACAGCATCCCATATAGCAACATGTAAGACCCTCGTGCAAAAGCTGGCCAGCGCGCACGCACGAAAGTGGGGGGCAAGCCAGCGCACAATGACGCAGTCGGAGGCATGGCGCGACGGAGCGCAGCCGCAGGCGAGGCACGAAGATGCACAGCCGCAGGCGCAGTGCGAGGGCACTCAGCCGCAGGCAAGGCGCTCTGGCACAGCCGTAGGCGAGGCTCGAAAGGTGTGCAGCAGCAAGTGTGGCACAGGGGCGTGCAGCTGCAGGCAGGCGCTAGGGCGCGAAGCCAAGTGCGGGGCGTGAGGGTGCGCACTCGCAGGCATGGCGTACGATCGCACTGCCATAGGCAAGCGCGCAGCCGCAGGCGAAGCGCAAACGCATGCAAACACCGAGACCAAGGACCGCACGCACACCACAAGCAAACATGCCAATGCCGGGGCAAAGTAATAGCAGATGAGATGTAGACAAGGAAATAGCATAAGACCACTCCCAACAAAGCAGCTAGCCGCATTCCACGATATGCAGCGCAAGGGGGATGAAACATAGTATTGATGCTTGAAGTTTATATAGATGACCTACTTTTCATTAATATCAACATCACAATTGAAATCCTTGCAAAGAATCTATATCTTATTTGATTGATTGTAATAATAACGATAAAAATTTCCTTTAATAGCAAATTTTTTAGTAGCATCGAAAAAATTTCAAAATAACAATTTATTTATTAAGATCACTATAATATAAAATTTTGATAGCTAAAAGCATCTATAATAATTTTGCATTAATTTTATTTTTTAATCATTTAAAACTTTTTTCTTATCCTTTGACATTTTAATGGATTAAACTCCGTAGTTTGAATTTCAATCAAAGAGGTTGTTGATCTCTTAAAAATTCTAAGATCGAGATTATCATATCAATGCTAAATTTTATTACATGAATATTTTAATAAAAAACTTAATTATTGTCCTTCTCATTTTTTAGAATTTTTTTAAGTGCTATAGTCATGCTACAATTGCCTTGCCAGACAGTTGCATTGCCTTGTATATATTAGTTGACTTTCATTAGCATTAAGAATGTGCTCAGTTATTTTTTTTTCATTATGACATGTAGTTGATCGTCCATAATGGATTTCTTGCAAAGAGTTAGTTAGTAAAGTAGAAATTTATGTGGCTTCAATCTTTTCTATTGTTGGTTATTTTTGTTGACATCTTCATTGATATCTGACTATTAATTACATGACCCTATACCATGATACAAACAGCAAGTTGATCTAAAGATTTATCTAATTATTTTTAATGTTTGCCTTGAGCTAGCTAATGCCTATGTTTGTGCCATCCTTTGCTAAGTTTAGATAAGAAATCATACGAGATTTTTTTACAAAATCCATTATTTTAAATACCTTTAGTAAAAATTCCAATTTCTTTTCACTCTGTTGCTAACTTCACATGAGTACATACTCAAGAAATTTTAAGACGTTTGAGATTTAAAGTAGCAACATCTACCTCCTAGTCATTCACTTTATTATGTGAAGTATAAAAACAATGAATTGGTAGGTAATTTATTATTTTCTGACATGGGTGACTATTCGAAATTCAATTGAAATAAATGGTAGAAGCCATACATAAACGAGATGAACTATTAATAGTCTTAAAATGTTCACTTAAATTCTAATCTTAATAGGCTGTGGGCATGAAGAAACATGTAAGCAACATTTAAAAAATTTTCCTTCAATTTAATATGTTCCTTTTGACAATAAACATGCTTGTTTTTTAAGTCATTTACAAAATTGATATGTGACTGTACAACCACTTTGAGTGATTCTTTACTTCACAAAACATGCTTGTTGTTCATGTTTGTTGCTTTTTGCTTTTAAATTAGCATAACATTGATTTGGTTCATTATTTATTTGCTAATTAATTAATGAATTTAGATAAATTATCGTCACATTCGACAAGTGAGATATCATCAAGACTTCAATTAAACATTGCACATTTGATTTACGGACTTAGTTTGATAGTACATGATGTTACTTTCCATTTCTATTTATTTTGCATCTTCTTTTTCTAGTATAAATTAGTGATTTGAAACATTTATCTCCAAATAACTTACTAAATCTTACATTTCTTCATAAAAAGAGAAAAGTTGTACACTTTTAGAGAAAGCAAAGTGTAAAAGTTTTTGTCCTCTTGCATTAAATTGAATAATTATACATGACTTATGACCTCTATCATCAAGGATAATGTTAGGATGGACAAAAAATAAACAAATTATAGTTTACAATTCAAAAAAATTTAAAATCATTTTTCTACAATGATTAATGTTTCCAATGAAATAAAGGTGGATAATCGAAAATGTTAATAGATATTGCACAAAACTCACCATAGAAAAATACAAGAGAATGACGTTGTATTAGGAACTTCTAAATTTCAAACAACCCATTATGACAACAGTTGAAAGGACAACACCTACTATAAGAGGGCGAAAATGGTGCCTTTTTGAATTATTAACATAAATGATTTTTTCTATCTAACAATTATTTTGATCAATTAAAATCATTTCTTACATTTATAAACATATTTTTATTGAATAAACAATAGTCAAAACAAACAGAAAAGATACATAAAGCACATAATGATTTCAAAAGGCTCTACCATGAACACAAAGTCTTCATTAAACCATAGTCGACCTAGTGAGGCTTCTACTAATCATGTAACGTTTACCATATGGTGGGAATAGAAGACATCCTTGCAACATCTTCATCAATCATCAACATAACACCTGTGAGCTTATAGTGATTGGCCAACCTGGACCATAACACAATAATAATTATGGTGGTTGAAAGATAAAAATTTATAGCACATAAAAAACATTTTATAGCTTTTACCTTAATCCCTTTTTGACAAAAGTGACATAATATCTAAATGTATGATGAAGAAATTACTAATTACTGTGCTTAGAATCAACTAAATAAAGCTGATAGACTGAAATTTATTCGTCCATCAATTCTAATGTAAAAAAACAATTTTACTTAAATTCTTGATGAATCACTCATTTTTAAAAGTAAATCAAATTGATTTATTTTTTTCCTATAGTGATTAAACTAGTCATTATGAATTTTGCAATTGTTTATAAACTTACAATCAATAAATCATTCTAGGACAATAGGGAGACAGAGTTAATTACCCTAATAAACCAGCTATCTGATATTTATGTATTTGTGGCATAAGTTTATCATGCAAGTATGACATAAATGAATAGATAATACAATGAAAAGCTTTGTTACCTTTTTTATGCTTTCAATTGTTGTTCTAAATGATCACTCAAATTGTACAAGAAAGATAAATTTATTACATTAAGCAAAGGTGATCGTACAAGTATACAAGGGGGACAGTAATATAAAATTAAATTTTTATAATATGTAGATTTTTTAGGATTGTTTTGTATCATATATGATGTGATAATATGATTATGTTTTTGTTAACAAAGTTTAACTTAACAAAAAAGTCGTGCACATAAAGATAATATGATATTTTTATAACAATATTGTATCATTTTTTTTCTTTATTCCTCTATGCAATGAATGAAAAGAAATTAATTACAAAAGCAGAACATTCTACTTTATATTATTTTATATAAAAGTTATGCAAAAACACAAAACGGAATGCCTACTCTTATGTGAAAGATATAACTTACTAACAAGAAGATATTTGTCATTAAATGTTAAATGAAGAATCATACCAATATGACATATTATATCATACATGTTCAACTCAATTATAGTTTAATGAAGACTAGGGATTCTCATAAGAAATAAAAATTTTACACATGAAAAAAAGTTTGTATAAATATTACAAGTAGAAGAACTCAATCCTTAAAAACATTAAAAAGAATATGGCAAGATATATAACTTGTAAAACAATGTTCACACTTTATATTTCTATGTCAAATAATAGTCATTTATACATAATGAGATCACTGTAAATATATGAGCTATTTATAGTTCTAATTTTTACTTGTAAATTAATACAAAAACTAGATCTCACATATGTAGCATTAGTCATCATATTTGATGGCCATAAATTAGTTAAAATATTAAGCTTATTTTAAATTTATTTTCTTAATTTATATCACATATTTTGAGTCTATGATATATGGTATTGACCCCACATCAGGAAGTTAATCAAGCCATTAAATAAAGCCATAATCTTCAATCAAACATAAGGTGCATGTATGCCATGCTCCATCAAAATTTTTCACTTTCACTATTTATTACTACATATTCATAATAACTAAAACAATTACTACATATTATCATTATAGTGTTATCTCAAATTTGCAATTTTTATGTAATTGCTTAAGATTTTAATGTTTTTCAATTTGTTAATTTTAAAAATAAAATATCATTATTTATTTGCTGGGATAATATTTTGCATCCACTACAATAAAAGCTTTTTTTAATATTTTAATTATCCCTATGATATCTAAGCTTTTTTCATGGGATTTAGCTATTTTTTAAAAATTGTGGTTAGAATAACAAAATTTTTGTAGACAACATATGCAAATAGTTTTTAACATGCTTAGTGTTGAGTTACAATAATGACATGTTTATATGTTAAAATTCATAAGAATTTCTATTTAAAAAATTAATTATTTGGCTTATGTTAATAAAAAATGTGCTAATGTATTTTCAAGATATTCAGATCTTTTGTTAAATTAATTTTCTCTACATTTTTAAAAAAAATTATCATATTTTTTTAAAGAGTTTATTATTTTTAAAATTAATATAAAATAAATTTGTAAGTGCTTTCTATTTGTAATAATAAGAAAACTCTTTTGTTGATGCACAAGTGAGAATATTGTCTCATGAATATATTAAATAAATAAATTTTACATGTGTATTTTCTACTTCTAAATATTTTATACTTTTTTTACTTTCAAAACTTGGGAGATTTTTAATAAACAATTGTTTTGAATGTTACATTTTATATCATTCATTTATATCACATAACATGCATACTTCTAATTAAATAATAAATTAATTCATATATTATATAATAGAAAAGTTAACCTTTGACAAATTTTTTATTACTATATCATTTAAATCACTTTAACTTTTTCATAATTTTCTCACATCATTCGCATAAATATTTTATGATTTAAAATAACCTATTTTTTAATTGTTTTTTTATTTACATGTAACATGTTTTGTCTTTGGACATTTGTTAAGATTTAAATATTATAAATATTGTTTCAATAATCAATGTGCACATTATTTTCATTTTTTAGTTATTTCATTATTGTCATTTTTTAAAATGTTAAATTTTTTAATAATATATATTATATTTAATATTTCATTTTAAAAAAATAACGTTTTGAAATATTTCTTTACTAACAAAATTTTATTTCATGTTAGTAATGTATTTAAGAGTTCATAAATTTCGTTTATATTAACACTTTTGCTATTTTTTGCTATGTCTAATGAAGGACTTATAATTCTTATTTTAGTAAAAATAAATTTTGATGACTTACATAGTGAATTAGATATGCAAAATGAGTGATCTTTATAAACATCTTTTATTATTTTCTTTAATTTTTTAAGATATATTGAATTTTATGATTATTAATTTAGATTTTTTTTCATATTTTATATTTATTCTAGAACATTAATTTTTTATCTTTGTTTGGTAACATTCCATTTGTACAAATCTTAATTGTTTTTTCTTTGTATTACATATATCTCATTTCATTTGCTACAAATTTTCTTTTTATTTAATCATTTTTTTTGGAAATTTTATTTTTTTTATGTACTATATATGATTAATTAATGTTTTAATTTTTTTGGGACTTTTTATTTTAATTTAAAATGTTTCCTTGCTTTCCATAATATTTTACAAATAGGATTTGTGCTTAGGTTTTATTTTTATTTTACAAATTGTTTATTTTTCCATTTCTTTACTAAAGAGCTTTTTTCTGACATATTAATTTTTAATTTTTTTTTATATTTGAAAAAAACGTTTTTTATTGATATATTGTAGATAAAAAGTGAGTTTAATAAAATATCAAAAATAATAATACAACTTATTATTTTGTTATATTTTGTAAATTTTTTTCAATATTTTAAAGTTCTTTTTGAAAAAACATGATATTCCTTTTATATTTTGTACATTGTAATTGAAAAAGATGTATCATAATTGAATAAATATTTTTACTTTTTATTTAAAGTAATATGAAAAATAAGCCACAATAAATTTTTTGGTCAATATTTAGTAATTCATACTGTATTAGACAAATTATTTGGCATTATATATGACTTTGAAAATTTTAAATATGTTTTTTTAATTTTATCATTCTACAAAAGAAGTGTATTTTCTTCTTTAATTTTTAGACCCACTTTATAGAAAACGTTTTGAAATTTTCTGTAATCACATGTTTTTGAATTATGATACCTTTAAATTTTAAATTTTTTATTTTGTAGCACATTACCTTTTTTTACTAAAATATTATTTGTATGGTTAATTATATAGTGACACTTTATAATAATGTTTTCAATATTATTGACATTTGAATCATAACTTAATTTGTATAGAACATTCAGATGTAAATTACTATTTTTATTACATTTTTATATAACATATCCTTGACAAATTTTACACATTGTTTTTAATATTTTATTGTTTAACAATTTTAAGATTTTTAAAAACTTGTAATACTTTAACCCTTTCCACATTTCTTGAAAATTTTTTATTTTTAATAATTTTTTTATATTATTTTTACACAACGGCATTTGGCATTAACAATCTACGAGTAATGCTTTTTGTTGTCATGTGGTCAAAACTTTTACATTGTAAATTTCGTGTATGTTAATAATTTCAAATTAATTTTTTCATATTTCTTATTTACAATCTATAAAAGTTTTTATGTTGTTTATATTAAGAAAAAATATACTTTTTATCACATATATTTTTTATAAAATATTTTAATATAGTTATTGTTTCATTAATTTTTTACATTTTATTTTCTTTCATAATTTATTTTTTGTGATTATTATTTATCATCAATTTCCTTCATAGATGTATTTAATTATTTCATAGATGTTAATTTTTTACATTTTATTTCTTGTGATGGTTTATGATTTTATGTAATATAAAGCTTGGCATGGTAATATTTTTTAAGAAACGACTTCCTTGAATGTGTTGCGTGTTTGAATATTTTAATTTCCAATACTTTTGTGAGTTTTCTCTATTTTTATAATTCTAATTAATTTGATTTATTTATTTATTAAACATTGAGTATAATTGTCTTTTTTTATTTCAGATGCTAAACTAATTTGTTATGAATTAAATATTTAATTGTCATAGTAGTTGTCTTTTTCTTAAATTAAAAATGTTTATTTGCACTAAAATATTTATTTTATTATACTGTTGATAAATTTGTCATAATGATTTTTAAATGTTAATATTTTTATGATTTAATACATTTTTGTGATAAAATTACCCCAAAATGTTGTTTTTAATTTGCATGTACCCAAATTTTAATAAATTGAGCTAGGTATCTCTTGAAATTTTTTAGTTGTTTTAAAAAATGTTTTGTATTTATTCTAACATACATATAATAAATGTGTTGAAGATTTTAATTTTACATTATATGTTTTTTTCAAAAAAATGTATATTTATTGTGATAATTTTTATTATTTTGTGTACACATTTTTAAACATATTAAAAATTTGTATTTATAATTAATTTTTTTTATATTTGTATGTGATAATCATGAAGTCAAGCTAAATACTTGCTAATATTTGTTTGAGCTTAGTATTGTATAAGTTAAATCTCAAGATTAATTGTAGTAGTTTGAGTTTGTTCGTGCGATGCTATAGCTTAAATCTTTATGGATAGCTTGTTAAATCTTATAATTTCTATGCAATTATTGAACAAATGATTATCATTTTTTTACATATTTACGTTTGTATTTATGTTATGTTTGTTTTTTAAATTAAGATTTTTGACTTTTTGAAATCTTATAAATATTAAAATAATTTTCATATATATATTATTTTTGAAGTCTTATAAATATTTTTTGGACCACAAAGCCTGAAGGACTTGACAAAGGTTTATTGCCCAAAATATGGGCACGGACCTTGAGGAGCCGCATGTTAGGAGCCTGATAAAAACCAAGACAAGTAAGCTCAAAATATCGATTTAATGCATGAATGTTACAACAGTTTTGGGTCAATTGGTTTAGGGCATAACTCCTTAACTGACTTTATAGTATGGAGTTACTCGTGAGTTGGTTAAGGAATTGGGATAAGTAAGACCCATATTTACGTATATGTATTAGTGACCCAGGGCATGACTTTTTGAAAACACCATGGGGTTGCCAACTTTACTCGGTTGAATCATAATGGAAATATTATAAACACAAATCACGTGACTATTTGCAATGTGAGACAAAAATAATGTTATTGCCAAATTTGAGCTTTTCTACACAAACTGATAGCACATTTTTGCTATCAAATAATCAAGATTATGTTCGTATTTTGAATTATTTACTTCATCTAGCCATTCATTTGGAACGATTGATTAAGCTATTTAATGTCTCTTGCCATTCGTCAAAAATAACCAATTTAACACCACCTTTTGTCTAGTTTTTTTATTCTAATGTTCTAGATCCTATCCCATTACAATTAAATATAAATCCCTTATCAATTATTCTAATTGAATGGTATTTAGTACGAGCACCTGGAATCAAATAGTAGCTACACCATCATTTGGTTCACATCACCTATGATGGCTAGCTTTAAAAAAAAGATTTTTGCTATTAGAGGAGCTTTTTTTATCCATTAGTTGTGCAACTCTTGTTTTAAAGACTTAAAAATGTAGAAATTGTTTTATGAAAAAATTGCAAAGTTTCCAAATTGTTTCGCATAGTCAAACTTTTTTTGTAGATTTTGATGTCTCATTGGAGTAAAAATGTGTATTTGGTTTACTAGCCTCGATTAAAATGAGTGATTAGTAGAAGTCTGATTAGTCATCATGGGTGGATATAGGCACAAGTTTTGGCTAAACTATTTAAAAATAATTATGTATTTCATTTAATGTTGAGCACCCTCATTTCAAAGATAATATTTTAAAAAAATAAATTTTTTAAAGTGTAAAAATTTTTTTGTTAAAATTTAAGAATAAAAAAAAAATTTAAATACATATTTCAACAATCTGATCTACCATAGTTTGCCTCATATAATTTATAACAAATTTTGCATATTAGTTTACTTCATCTCTTACCAAATGTTTCTCATGCTTGTGAAAATGGGAATATCATTTTGGAATAAGATGTTAAAATAATATTAATATTTTAATTATTAAGTTATGTTCATTAACCTCTTTTATTTTATTTAGATATTTTTAATATTTTACTATACTAATGATAGGTATTTTTTGCAACAACTGTTTATGACAGTTATCATAGTTAATTTTTAAATTATTAAACTAAAAATTAGTACAAGTTTTTTAAATGGTGTAACCATTTGTTGTTTGTAATAACTCATTTATCACACGTTTAACTATAACAGAAATCATTTGTTACTGAAAAATATTTTTTATTTAGCATGTTTACAAAAAATGAAATTAGTATTTGAAATTTTATTGAAATAATTATTCAATGTTCTGTATTGCAATTATTCTAGAAATTGTATATAATTTTAAGTTATTAATGATTGTTGTTTTCAATACCTTATTTTTTACTTCGCTATGAAATTTTATGTTTTTTAATGGTCTCTTTATAATCTATTATATTTTATTCAAATTATAAACCATCTATGTTTCTATTTGTTGTGACTTTTCAGGTAAGGATATCTTATAATTAAAAAAGTTCACTTTTTTATAATACCTTATTGATTTATTAAAATTTCCATAAAATCTTTCAAATAAATGTTCAAAGGTTTTGCCCATTTTATTAAATAGATAATCTTTTATTTTTTCGAATAATTTTTTTATTTATATTTTTTTTTTTAAAATAGTTTCCATTAGGTTCTCAGAAATTCTTTGTCATGTTATACTTTATAGGTTTTTTAATTAGTTACTTTTTTTAGGCTACATTTTTTCTTAAAAATTTTTGTTGCTAATATTATATAAACCTTTTTTGTCAACTTAACAAAAATATCATTTCTACTATTCTAAGCACCCCATTATCTATATGATTGATATAAAATTGTTTGAAAACCCTTTTGCTAAATTTATGGCTTGTTAACCTTGGATGACTAAGAAAACCATTTCTCAATGCAATACATTAAAATTTTCAATATCTTTTACTTTTTTACTACAAATAATTTATTTTTCTTTAATTGTATATACACTTGTTGAAGGTTTAAGATAATTAGTTTCCAAAATAAGATATATTTCTTAAAACATCTTAAGTTTTTAAAATAGTGTAGCAACATGTGATTTATATCAAAAAATGACTATGTTACAAAACATTCTTGATATCGATCAATATTTAAAATCAAATACTATTTTTTGATAACTTATTGAAATAATTTTAAAAATTTTGGTAATTATTATTTTTTTTATAGTTTATACTTTTCAAAATGCATGTAGAGTGTGCATGGTTTTAAATATTTCCTAAAATCTATTGACATTATAACAAAACAAATACTAAAATATTTTACTTTATTAAAAAACTTTTTAAAATTTTTTAATATATTTAATTTATTATGAGAAAATTTAATAAAATTAGAATGTTATGAGTATTTTAAATTATTTTATATTAAAATTGTTTTTCATTTCAAAATACAATCCATGAATAAAATATTTGTTTAAGTACAATTATAACAAAAATTAATTATTAACATGTTGTACATAAATTATTAATAATTTGTCATTAATAACATTTTATTGAATTATGATTCAATTATGCACTATTTAATTGACCTAACATTTTTATTGTGCTGTTCTTTGCTAATTCATTATATAGACCATTTAAACAATATATTCATATCTTAATAGTTTTATTGTATTAGTATTTATACTTTTGTTTCTTTTATCTTATATTATTGCTAACTGCTTTTCTACATTTATTGATGATCTTCAAATGTTGTTATTTTGAATAGATTTTTATACAAAAATTAAAATTTATTATTATCATGCTACACTTATAAATTGTAATTGTCATATAATATAGTCAACTTTTGTATCTTAAAAATTTAATAACACTAAAAATAATTTTTTAATGACTTAAAATGGGGCATTATCATAACTTCCCATTTCCAAATCTCATTTTTCTTATTTGATTAAGATATATTTTTGATATTTTCTTAGCATATTTTAAAATAGTTTAATTATTTTAATTACTTATTAACTATTCTTATAAATATTATTATATAAAAAAATAATTACAAAAAACATATAATTGATTAAAATAATTTTGTAAAGTTAAGAAAAGATTTTTTTCATAAAACTAATTTTTTAAAAAGCACTAGTGATATTAAAAAATTTAAAAAATCATCAATATTATTAAACATTTATATTGCTCAAATTACGTTCAACACAATAAAATTTACTAGTATACTTTTCTAATGAAAACATATGTAAATGAAAACAAAATATTAAAGTTTATAAAAATTTAAAATTTGTAATATACTTAAAATAATAAAAATTTACCAAAATTTTCGTAATAAAAGATGAATGGCGCTGCAGAAAAAAAATTTATAAAGTAACATATGTAAAACATTTTTGTATTTAAAAAGAAATATAACGAGTACAATCTACTATCAAAAGCTATTATCATAATGTGTATATGATGTCACAAAACTTGTGAAGTACATTGATAAAATTATCATATAATAATTATACATCAGATTTATAATATTAATAAAATTTTTTATTTATAAACAATAAATTATCATATAATAATTTTTTTCTATTACAATTTAATTATTGTAAATAATAAGAAATAATGAAGGTTTTAGCTTAAGGCTAAAAAAGCATAAAATGAATTTGAATTAACCTACAACAATTAATTCAAATATAGTATTTTTGTACTGAATTACACTTTGTAATGTTGTCGTATCACTTTTTTAAAATCTGAACTTGTACAAAACTAATATCCTAAAAGGCTAACTAATGCAATCATTAAGTGTGTACGAAAATCTAGCAAACCATAAAGATGTGGTATTAGTCCAAATCATTCAAGGAAAATATCATTTTCAGTCAAACAACTCCTTTTGTTTAAATATTTTACCTTTGGCTGAATTGATGACTTTCTTATTTCTTAATTTAAAAATTTGTGAAAATAATATTATAGATTGGAAATTGATGCACATAATTTTTAATATTTTATGAAAGAAATTAGAATATTTAATTCTAGTTTTTTTATTTATAATTATCATTGTACTTAAGTTACACTTTTTTGTTTGTAATTGCATTTTAGATGTTTTAACATACATGTACTCCTGAGATGATAAAATGCAATTTTTTTCCTCATCAAATAACATTTCAGTATAACAAAATTTTAAATATATTTTGGCTTTACATATAAAATATTAGTTTTTGAAAAGTTGCATAAATAGTAATAAGTGTTTCAAATTTTTTATTGTCATAAAAACATTATGTATTTTTTCTTTGTCCTTTTTATAAATATTTTTGCTTCACAAAACTTCCTTATTTAAAATTGCTATGAAGATTTATATTGACATATTACACAACAAAACATATAATTCAATTTAAGGATATATTAATATGTTTCGAAAATTATTTTAATCATTTGATATCTTTTTATCAGCAAATGCAATTTAACTTTTACAATTTTAAACACTTGTTATAATTGTGAAATTCATTCCCATTAAAATTTAATAGTCATAATTTTTTGCATTTCAATTCTTTATGTGTAATAATTATTTTATATTTCTTTAGTGTCTTATAATTTATTTTCGTTATTTTAGTTGTAACTCATATTTTGGAAATTGTAGATATTTACCAAATTTTACAGCAAATTAAAAAAAATTGCAATTTTTATATCCAAAAAAAACATTTATAATTTTTTTATTGTTCATATTAGAATAATAAATATGTCCTTTATCTTGTTTTGCAAAAGTTTTTAAGAAATATAATTTTTTGTTACCCATATGATTTATTAGAATTACGTACTTTTGAGATTCACTTGAATAATTTTTATGTCGACCGCGGAGCTTTCTTAAAGAAAAGCAAGGATTGTTCTTTTTCACAACACCATTTATAGTATTTATTGGGATAAAACTTTGTAACATTTCCTAAACAAAAAATTAAATTTAAATCATTTCAATTTTTTTTTAATTTTCTATGTTCATAAAAATATTATCAACACTTCTCTGACTATCAAATTATTATTTGAAACTTTAAACATATAATTTGTTTTTTAAATTTGTTTGATTGAATATTTTTCTATTGACATAGCTATACAAATATTTCAACATAACAAAAAGTATAATTTTTTTAAATTTCAATGTTTTAAATTTTCTTAATATATTTTTATTTTGACAAACAAATTTTCGAATATTATTTTCATTATTAATTTTGAACATTAAATTTTACAAAATAATTTTTAATATGGCAACTATAATTTTATAATATGATTTTCTTTTATTTATTGTTGTTCAATTTTATTCTATTTTGATATTTTTTTTGAAAATTGATATTTAATTTGTAAAATTTTAAAAATTCAAAGATTTTCTTATAAATTGATTGAAAGATATCAATTAATAATTAAAAATAACAAATACATTATAAGAAAAAGATGTTACTAAAATGTATGTGGAAATAGGATATGTCGTAGTAGAAAATGTTTAATTTTTTTAATAAAGCATAACTTGTCAAAAGAACGTTTTTACAAATAAGAATAATTACCTTAAAGAAAGTGAAAAATATAAAATTTTAAATAAAATAAAGAGAAGGAAGTTCTTAAAGAGATATAACAAAAATATACAGGCATAAAATAACCATGTATACTTATAATCAAATTAGAACTTTTGCTACTAGTCGTAAATGAATACTGCTAAATACAACAATAATCAAGGCTTGATACTTATCCTAATATCAAATTGAAACATCAAATGGATAGGAGTAATGACCATCTACTAACTACATAAGCCATTTCCATATCAATCATGTGAATCATTAAAAAAAGGTGATAAAATCTATTCCAAAAGAATAGTTGCTATGTATTATAAAATGAAAAAGTACAAAGACACTGGCCTAATAGAATATTGCTTACTTGAGGTTCCTTGAAAATAAATATAAGGTTTATGAAACATAGTACAAGATGAACCTTTGAGAATTGTGCTATAATCTTTAAGCAAAAAGCTCAAGGGGGTAGGAAGTAATGTTGTTAAATTTGATCATGGCAAAATATCAAATAAATTGTACCAATGTTGTTTAATTTTAACCTATTACAAATAGTACCCTGTCAACCTGGTAAATGAATGAAGTAATAATCATTCAAGTTTGACAGTGCACCATTGTTAATGGTATTTCTTTAGACTCTATTCTCTACTACTTTAAAAATCATAATATGTTATATGAAGATAATGTAGTTAATAATTCAACAACTTTGTGATGGGAAAGGAGCAATTAAGAAGTTACCTTCTTAGATTTCTACAGTATTTTCATAGTAACAGAACAACTTTTGAAATTTAGCATCCTATCATTGTGATAAAGAAATCAAACTTTATTCCTTTTACTATTTATGAACGTAAGATAGTAAATTTTTAACCATGATCAATATGGTTCTATTGTAATGGAATATTATAACAATATCATGTCTGTTTGTTATGAGATTGAACAACCATTTTTGTAATTTTTTTGATTCTTTGGTTACCCAAAATATAAATGGAAAATCAATCCACCTTAAATTCTTTGATTACTTGCTTAATTTCCTAAGTGTTTTTTTTTATTTTAAAGGAACTTTTTTGAGACTTAGGATCATTCTAAGATATATGATGTGGTTTAGTTCAATCATTAGTGTAGTGAACCGATTGCAATTTACACTTCTAAAAAAATTGTGATTGAAAAGACACTTTCTTCCATATTAGAGAAATGGCCATCTAATTAGGCAAGGAATTTTAACATTTTACCTTTCCAATCCCAAATGATTCCAACAACTATAGACCACTCCTTCATACAACTCTTGTGCACATTGAATTTCACTTTTCTAATAGGTCCAAAGATCTAGTTGACTAACATGTATGTTCTAAACCACATTTAACATAATGGTTGATCTAGTCTCAATTGTACCAATGCCCTGTGCTCTTAAATAGTTTGTTTAAGAAAACAATATTTGAATATGTTATATCATAAAGCTTATATTTGGTCGACTAGTATCCTCATTTGAATTAAGATTCCTTGCTTTTAAAACAATGTTTTTGTTGGTAGACCATTTAGATGTCGAAGTAATTTATTATGTTATATTTCGTATTTCTAGGCACGAATATTTTCATTGTAAAAATATTTTTTATAAATTAGCCATGCAAAAAGTTTTTTTCTTCGTAAATTTTCTATTTCGTTGATGAAATTTTATATTTTAATATTCTTCAAATTTTTACTCAAACTATGAAGTTTTCTTTACTATCACTCATAAAAAAATATATATTTTTAAACATTATGTAAAAATTTTGAACATTTTTATTATTGCATTACATGAACAATATAATTTTCCAACTTTTACATCATTTACCATTATCACTTTAATTCTTCTTAGTTAATAATTAATAAAATTACAAAAAATATTTTAATACCGAAAATTTTTTTAAAAATTCTTATAGAATAGTTGTATTTATAATAAAAAACTTCTTATATGTTTAATTTTGAATAATTAGCATGTTTATGCAGAAAATTAGTTTTTACATGGTTTCTTAATGTATTAAGAATTCAAAATTTTCATTTACATTAAAATCTTATGATTTAGCTATCAATATTTTAATTTTTGTTATTTTATTATTTTATGGCTTACATTTGAATCGTACCATATCTATGTAGTAAATTATAAATACCATTATTATCAATACACTTTTTAATAAAAATATTAACTTATGACAACAAAGTTTTGAAAATTGTTTTTAAAAACATTTAGCAATTTTGACAAAACTAGTATTAAGGTTTAATTGTTTATTTTTATTTAGATATTTGTTATTGCTTTTTAACTTGAAAGATTGGAAAGTTGGGTGTAGTCTTAAAGACATAAAATTTTCTTAAAACCCCGAAACTCTACAAAGCTCTCATCAAAATAGATTAAACATAATATTCCTTATCTTGAGTCAGTATATGCAATGGCTCCAATGCAACAAAAGGCACAGATCTTTCCCAGGTGCTCATATATCCTTATGTATTGAAGATATCTTACAAATTCAAACAAAATTTACAAGTAAATCTCATGCCATTTAGCCTTTAAGTTTTGCTAAACCTCAAAATAAGTAAATTTTACCATATATACAATGCATGCAATTAAGTGAAAAAACTTTTCATCTAATTTGTTTGCATTAGACTTACACAAAATAATTTTCATTTGTAATAAATCCCAAAACTCTGCAAAGCTCTCATCAAAGTAGATGGAACTCAGTATCCTTATTTATGGATAGTATATTCAATGATGATAGTGCAAAAAGTGGTTAAGAGTTTTCCTAGAAGCCCCTTTAACGTTATGCATTAAATTCATCCAACAATTTCAAATCTAAAGTTTGTTACCACTTTTGATATTGCTTAGTTGCAACTTCAACAAATAGTACAATACAATTTAAATGGCCATTCTTGTATTATTTTTCCATCAAATGCACATTTTAACTTTGGATATCAGCTATGAAAAGATCACATTTTACAAAAATTTCTTTCTTGCTAGTCAATAAATATGGGATAGTTATAATAATAACAAAACATGTTTGAGGTACTTAATCTAAAATATTTAGCACATTTCTACACAAAATTAGTTTTTGCATGCTTCTTATATTATATTAAAACTTTCTATTCAATTACATTAACAACATTATGTATTTTTTTTTCTATTCATACAATTTTTATTTATGTCAACATCTTATAATTTAGTTGTCAAAATTTTAATTTTTCTCATTTTAATGTTTTATGTTTCAAATTTAATTCATACAATTTTTATGTCCTAAATTATGAATATGATTATTATCAATATATTAAAAGGTTTTATCTATTACAATAATGTTTTGAAAATTGAATTTTTTAAAACATTTTGCCATTTTGACAATATTAGTATTAAAATTTTCCTATTTGTTTGTTAATTGCCATTCTTTTGTAAAGATATTAAATTTTCTAAAAGATTGTCAAAGTGTATGTAACATTAAGGATTTTAAATTTTCCTATGGTAGAAGATTTTTACACTTTTTTTTACGTAATTTTTTTCATTTTCAAAAATATATGTCAAATTTCCATTACAAAGATCATGATCAATGTGTTGATTTTTATTATCTTCATATTCATAATTATTTTACATTTTATTTAAAAATAATAATTTCTATTCATGTACTTTATCAAATAAACATTATTGATATTTAAATGTTATGCTATTTATTAAATTTATTAATTGCCATTCTTTTTCATATTTGTAGTTGCATTATTATTTTGAATTACTTATCATTTTATTTTTTTACATTTTTTTAATTATGTTTTTATAAAAGTTATATTCACCAATGTTGCACTACAAAAAGAATCTTATTTTATGATGCAAAATAATATTTTCATTTCATGAAATTTATTTTATGTAAATGATTTTTATTTATATTATTTTATTCATTTACAATATGTCTTAAAAATTTTTTTACTTGTTTTATTTATAGATCTACTTTTCAAATTATTAATTATTTTCATAGTTTTCCATTCGTTATACTTTTTTGTAATTTATTTGTTTGTATAGAAACTTATCATTAATTTCTAACTCATTCATTTAAATAATTGAAATATTTTGTTATATTATTATATTCTTCTTTTGTTATATATTTTTAATATTCATTAAGAATCAAGCATTATATTTTTTTAATGAAAAGGTATTTTATTGATAACTATGCACAATGTTAGCAACATATAAAAAGGTTACTTTGCTTAGTTCACTAAAATTTTTAATGACATAATTTCAAACTATTGCGTCTTGATTATTTATAAGAATCTTAGTTAGTTTGCTTAGTTCACACCATTTTTGTAGACAAATATTTTTTTTTTCTATGACATTAATTTTTTAACATGCCACTAACATATAATATTTTAAATTTTGTTTTCATTACACCTTTATATAAGTATTATTTAGAAAATTTCGCGGCAAAATTTGTTTTGAAAACTAGCTTTCTTTTTCTTTTGGTAAGTAATTTCAACTTTTTGTATTGTTCATCATATTGTACTTGTTTTTATTACTTTATCATCCATAGTAATATTCTTGTAATGATTTTATATTTCCTAAAACTTTTTTGGGTTAATATTTGTGTAAATAATTTAAAAATATAAATAAGATAAATCAGTGCAATGCAATTTTATAATTTTCTAACCAATAATTTATATTTCCTTGTTTCACTTTATTCAAATTTTATGAAAAGCTTTTTATGTAATATTAAAAAAATTAATATTTAAATTATTTTTATCTAATTTATTTAGCATTTCATATCTTAAAAATTTGATCTATATTTTTTTAAAAGTTTTGCTGCAAACCAAAAATGAAATACTTTAGATCACTAAAGATTTATTTGTAATTAGGAAAAATAAATATTTTTGTTATTAAAATAAAAAAATTGAAATTTGAATAAACGTTTTACATAGGTATAAATATAGTTAATACTTTGAGTAATAAAAAATATACTTAATCTATGTGCCAAAATTATCAAAAGTTACTTTCTAGATAATTCTTAAACATGTTATTATAGATGAATAATCCATTAGGTAATAAATAAAACTTTAAATTAACAAGAACTATGAATGAATTATTAAACAAAAAAATAATTTTCTTTCAAAGAAAGATGCATATAATGAAGTAAAGATAATAACAAACTTTGAAAATTAAAGAAATCTCAAAGTCTATTATGTATTAAAATTTTTAAAGATGAATTATATAAATAATACATTGTCTTACTGAAAAACTGTAATAATGATTCAGAATTAGCATTTTAAGGGTGGATAGTAATAATGAAATGTATTCTTTTAACAAATTAAAATATGAATATTTACACAATAAAGAATAAAATAATAAAAATGAAAAATCTTATATTTTAGTAATGAAACCCACAGTTAGGTAGCATGATAACATGAAAGCCATCTCACATGTCCATATGCCTTTCCACATCCATCCTAAACATCATTAAAATTTTAGGTTTGTTGAACATATAAATCTTATAAATTTTTGTTAATTTAACTACTTGTTATGCACATTTTGGGTAATGTTTTAAATTTTCTACTAGATTCATTTTTAAGTTGTTTTATACATATCTATATGTGAGTTATGCACATTATTTTTAAAGTTTTAATTATTCTTGCTTTTTTTTCATTTTATTTCTGTACTTATCTTGAATTTTTTAAATTTTGTTAGCATAAAAACTTTTAAAAATATTGTAATTTTTTATATCAGCATTAATTATTTGTGATATTTGCATTAATAGACCATCTTCAATTATAATAAGTTCTTTGTGCATTTCATATTTTGGATTAAAAAATTTACATGTTACTAAAATAGTTATAAATATTTGTGATTTCCTTTGTTCTTCATTTTATACTTTTTATCTCTTATGATGCTCTAATTTTGAATGAATTGATTTCACATAACTATGAATGTTATAGAAAAAGTTTAAAATTATTAATTGTGAGTGTTTGAACAATTTTTTTGTTTTGTGCTTCCTTATTTTAATTCCATAATATCATTCATTTCCATTACAAAAAACTTTTTGTTGATATACCATACATTTCTAAGAGTATTTAATGAATCATTTTATTAACATTTTATGCAAATGATTTGAATATTTTATTTTTTTTCTTATAGAAAATTTTATTTTTCATGTTGTATGTATTTTATAACTCACAAAGCCATAATGCTTTAAAATTATTTTGACATAAAAAATTTATTTTTTAGTGCTTCCCTAATAATAATTTTGTGAAATAGAAGGTATAAAGATTTCGATTTTAAATTCAATTTTTTGTCAATGAATTCACATAATTTTGCTATTATTATTATTTTATTATTTATGTGCTTTTGTCATAGTTATAAAGTTTTTATTTCACATGAATATTTTTAATGAATATATTTTTTGAATCATAAATTATTGATTTTTTATAAATTTTATTTATAATAATATTCATATTTTATAATTTTTCTATTCTTTAATATTTGTACTTGAACTATAGTTCTTCAATTATTTTATGATGTTATTTTTTTAATTTTTAAAAATTTGTTTCAAAGTAATATTTAGTACTATTGTTCTAAGTTAATTCTTAAGATAATCCTTCTTTACAGTAATGTTCCTCTTATTCTTTTAATAAATTCATCGAAAAGAACTCTAAATAACTCATATTCATTTGTTGTCATGTTTCTTTTAAAATATTTAACCACTATACCTTGCTATGTTACGTCTAACTTGTGGTTTGGGATGGATGACTCATTCCTAAAGAAGAATCTATTGATTGTCTCCCAGTTTGTTGGACCGTTGAAACAATTTTGATCGATTGTATTCTTGTGCCAAATTCGATAAAAATTACCAATTATTTCATAATTTAACTGTTGGAATCTTTTCCATGGTCATATAGCAGACATTACTTCACCCACCATGGGCATCTGGGAGTCAAGCACCCGATCATGTTGGCAAAAAGAGAGGAAATCACACTAATTCTATCATTTTAATGGGTTGAGAGAGAATGAAAAGTGGCCAGAAAGGAACCAAGAAGTTGACCATACATAAATGGAATTGATGCCCTCTTTGTTTTGATAAAAAGAACATCAAACAATGAAAGCTCACTAGAATCTCCTTTCGATTCTTGAACCCCAAGTTGATGAGAAGCAAGAGAAGTGTCACATTAGCAAAACTATGTTTGACACCCTCCTTAAGCAATCTTCATTCAACCTTATCAAGTTTTAATAATTTCTAGTTGCTTTGGAACACCTTTTGAACTTTTTTAAAATGAAATTTGAAGGAAATTTGTAGTAGCTCTCAATATTCTTTGCATACTACCATGAAGTGAATGATAATTCTTGTCTTCCAATAGATACTATATTAACCAAAAAACAATCATGGGTTATCAAAAGATGTACTCTCAAAACAATTCTTTGAAGTATCATTTTGAGTAATTCTTCTTTTTCAAGAATTTCTTATCATTAAAAAGGTACTTTTTTTTATACTAGTTGAAATGTGCTTTAACAAAAGAGATAAAAGATTAGGAATAAAAACATAGACTTTTCAAAAAGTTTTTTAAAAATATAACTTAAAGTAACTATTTTAGTTTGCTTATTATGTTCCGACAAATCTTTGTTAATACTTTTTTTGTAAATTTCAATTTTTTTATGATATATTAATTTTATTTAATTTTAAAAGAAAATTTAAATTAGAAAATTTATAAATAATAAGAAAGTATAACAAGCTTTGACGATTTAGCTAAAATTGAAGCTTACATCAAGCCCGTTCAGTGGACTAAAAAAATCAAACTAATAATTATAAGCCCTTCATAAAGAGACAACATTCACAAAAGTATTACAGAATAAAAGGGCTATAATAGCATTTCAATTTTATGCTCATAGTAATCTTATATTCGATAAAGTATTAAAAAATACATATATTGTGCTTTCACTTGAATGAAGGAATAAAAGAATAAAAAAATAGCTTATTGAAGAACATAAGATAGTTGGACATCAAAGAATGTGGGACACAATCAATAGAAATAGTAATTAATACTTCTTTCAAAGACTTAAATTTTATAGCCTGGAAATAATTCCCCAGTCTTTGACCAATTTCTTAATATTAAAAATTATTAAATAAAATTAATCCTACGACTAAAAATCGTTATCAAACATTCCAATATATTGTTAATGGCAGAATGATTCTAATTCAATAACTATTTGAAAAAAGCAATATACAATAAATAATAGGTTTGGGTGACCGAACGCTATTCATAAAATGACTAACAATTTATTGAATGTCATTGGGAATTTGAAAGTCTCGGATAGATCACGATAAATAAGAGTTGCATGATTGATTTTAATATAGATTGTTAGATAAAATTTTTTTTTGTCAATGTAAGGCAAATGATAGCTATTCGATTAATTTTAATCTAGACTATGAATTTTAAAACTTATTTGATATAATTATGGTAAATGATTGATGCATGATTGATTTTAATGAAGTCAATTATATTACAAGATTACCATAGCTAGATCGATTGATTTAAATCTACATAGTTTAGAAATAAGATAAAATGTCAATAGTTTAAATTTGAAAATTGTATGACTAGGCAACTGGATTTCTAGTTGTATATTTTTGAAAGATGGATAAAGGTTTGAATGTTTAACCACCAAAATTATTTGATCAAGCAATAGATTTGGATCAGTGTGTTATAGAGAGGCAAATGAATTTTACATTGTTTAATGAGACAACAAAATCAAATAGTAAACATCCATTTCCACATTTTTCAAGTGATATATGCAAAGTGAATATTTTGTGTCAACATGATTTTGATTCTCGTATGTTTAACATTATACGTATGGTTAATTAAACTGCTTCAATTATAACTATTCACTATTATTTATCCATTTGTTTCACTGTCTACTCTTGCGAACATCTTACATAAAGATTATGGAAAGTGCTGCCCCTCATCATTCGTAGGATGAAACTAAACCCATGTGTCATATGAGTATCAAGTGTTTGGTATAATCATTCAAAACCAAAGTACTATGTTGAAGACATGCTCTAGATTGAAAATTATTACACTAAGAGCTCTATCCACTCCAACTTGTTCAACCATTCTAAAGAAATGTCTCCAACATAATTTACTTTTCTTTAATTTTTTTATTAACCTAGGAATCAACCAATTTTTTTCTACAACAGTGTGATCTACTTGACCTTGAGATGCATGTTTTAAAACGCTTAATAAAAATGATTAATATGTAATACCATTTTTTATCAATAAAATATTTTGTAAGAACCAAGTACTACAATTACTATGACCCATTATTATACATATTACTTAATATTTATGCACACATTGACTATCTAAATCATCCTCTAATTCAATCGACATATTTAAACATATTTTTCACAATTGTGAATCATATACTAATAGTTGTCGTGCATCTCTTATTTTATAGATTAGTCTCAACAAGATTCATACTTATTGTCTATGTCCAAGTAAATGAATTTTATAAGGGAAGTAATCATCTTCCATTGTTTCATTCTTGCATTATTTATCTCAAAATTTCATTAATTTAAATAAATTAATAATTTTCATCTTTTTTCACCATTTTCTTTCAAATTTGTTGTGCTTTACATGATGAGAATATTTTTTTAGAAAGCTTTTAAGGTTTCAAGTACTCCAATATCATTAATGCTTTATTTATATTTGTAATTTTTAATATTTGTTATTTGTAACATTAGGCATGTTTAACTTGTAATGCCATAAAAAGTTTTTTGATTGTATGTTGTGTCAATAACTTATTTATTTCATTACAATAATTATCTTTTTTTATTTATTTATATTTTTTAAGTAAAATTAGCCTTTTTTTTTAGTTAATTATTTACTTTCATTTTTTCAATTCAAAGACTTCTTATTTTTAAGTAACTAATTTGTGATACTCTTGTTAATAGATTAACTCATTTATTATGCATCATATTTAACATTTGCCTTTGCAAAATAATAAAATTTGTATTTAAAATTTTCATACATGGTCAATGTTTAGTATATTTTCATTTAGTTAATTATTTATATTTTTTAAATAAATTTATATTATGTTCTTACAATTTTTTGTAAAATATACTTGTTTTTTAAGATAATTTTTTGTTAAAATTAATTTTCAAAACATAATTTTTTTATGGTTTAGTAGATATTTGATAGTACTATCTTTAACTTAAAAAAATTTTTCATCATATGTGTTTTTTTAACATTTATCGATCTTATATAAAAAATAATATTTCCCTATTTTTAAATTATTGTAAGTGTTGTACATTTTTTTCTCTACCATGTTAACCTTAAATATATTTTTTATATTAATTTATTTTAATTTCTTTTGAAATGATTTCACCGAGGTATGAAGTTTTAAAATTTTTATTATCATAAATATTTTAACAATTTAATTTTTTTATTACATTATGAAGTATGCTTTCTAACAATTGTTAAGATGGTTTGCATAATATAATGTAAATTAGAAATGATTAATTAAAAATATAATATTTTAACACTTTTTATTTTTTACATATGTTACAAATTATTTTCATTAGTTATTATGGTGTTTTACATTGATATATTATAAATAACAAAACTCTAGTTCCAAAAAATTTTTCCTTGTGTAATGTAAGCAATTTGGAACATTTAAAAGTTTAATCATGAAGAATTTTATTTTTGCAAAACTTTAAATATTTATTTAGCAATAATAATTCTAATAGTTAATTACAGATATCATTATTTAATTAATTAACACTTTGAAAGGGTATTATTTAAGATCCTTATTAATTTTGATATGTTTGCTATTTTACATTCTTTGGAAGATATATGAAAATTTTTAAAAGATTTTTGTGTACTTAAATTTGGAAATATTTTAGAAACATTACTTATTTTAATAATTTATCAACATTATTTTCTTTTGGTTATTTCAATCAAATTAAATTTTATTCAGGCATCAAAATGGAGGCTATCTAATTACAAGTAATCAATAAGATTTTAAACTTTTTTCCTCAATTTTGTTTACTCTTTTGAATATATTTTGATGATATTGTGATAATTGTTAAATTAGAATTGTAGAAGTATCCATATAATGACAAATGACGTTAATAATATAAAGTTCTTTTTAATTTTTATAACTGAGTAGTTGCAATTATGAATTTTTTTGGATATACAATTTATTTTTTGAGTATAGTATCAGATGAAGTATTTTTAAAATTTTGGGAACTTTTATTTAAATATTTGAAAGATTTAGAATTAAAAGTAAGTTTATGTTTGATTATGTCTTAAAATATGTTTAATGTATAAGTAATTTGACAATGTAATAAGAATTTATATTATTTGTCCATTTTGTTGTTCCTTTCAAAAGTATGACATTTGTTATTATTATACTTCTAGGATCAATTTTGTCAAGTAGCACACATTATTTTTATATTGTAAGTGTATTGTGGGTTACGTTTACTCACTTCTCATTTTAGTTTTTTAAAATTAAAGCTTTCAATCACATGGTACATAGACAAAGTTAAATATCTTAAATGAGAAATTATGTTTGCTTTTTTCTTTTTTTTGCCTTTCATATTTTTTTATTTATGCTATAGATTTGTTATTTATCTCTCACACTTTGTTTGAATTATTTCTTTATATAAAAGAAATTTAATATTTAAATTTTAATTATAATTTGATAAAAAAAATAGTATTTTTATAGTTAAAATTTAATAAATATGAGATGTAAACTACCTAAAATATTTAAGATAATTAAAATGTTTCTGATTTTCCAACTAACAACACAACTATAAGAAACTCCTTTCATAATAATGTGAGCTTCGTAAGTATGATGGTATAAGAAAATGTAAGCGTTAAAATTAAAAGGGCTTTAACAAAAGGATGTTACATAGTGCTTGAATAAGAAATAAAGATTAGAAATGTAAACAATATATGTATCATATATCAAAAATAAGTTGATATAACCTTCAAAATTAATGAAATATGAAAATGTAAAAAATAAAAAATATTAAAAATAAAAAAATAAAACAAATAAAAAATTAAATATTTTAAAAATTTACAAAAAAATTATTTCATTAAAATTTGTAAGAAGGTTTAATTTATGATATAATTCAAATAAAAAACTTTTATGAATAAAAAAGATTGTAAAAAATATTACAAAATAAAATAAATGCACAAGCTATAAAAAATAGAAGTTTATAATCAAGAGGAATATTGAATTCTATAAAATGTTTAAAAATTATAACTAAATTTAGGTTTTGTTAACTAAGAATATTTTATAATTAATATATATCATTGCAAATAAAAAAAATAACTTAGAGGAACTTAGAATGGCATGCAAATGTGGTTCGTCAAACATCACCATGCAAACCAAAGATCAAAGTTTAATTGGTTACCATAAATACTTATTTAATACCATAATCAGACAATTTAGTCATGTTAGCTATCCTAAAAAAATACGTTAGGTATGGTCATAATCATTTTTAAAATTTATTATAAGTTTTATTAAAGATGACCTTAGCATCCTCTAGTTTCGAGAAGCTTTGACCACTTATTTACATGTTATGTCATAAATTTTTAACCTTTTTTATTTAAAATAGATTACTTATATAGCTTAGTTCTAGATAATTTAATTGAGCTTATTATGACAATTATTTACTAATCAAAATATACTTTTTAACACATAAAAATCTTATAATGATTGTGCTTATCTCTATGTTTTAAATTTAAAAAAAAATTAATTTGCTAAAACAAGTCAGCTTAAGTACACTATTATCGACAATTCTTTAAGACATGTACAAATTTTAAATATTTTAAATATTTTGACGATTTAACTTTATAGCCTTTCCCTCATAATTTTACTTTGTTTTACACTTATCCAACTCATTTTTTAATTATTTACATGTTAAAGTTATAAACTATATTTTGATTATATAATACTATCTATGTTGTAATAACTCATATAAGATAATTATTTTAAGGATAAGGGAATGATTTCCATTTGTTATTTATCTATATTTCTTATTTGCTATTATATTAAAAGTTTTTTTAATTATTAAATTTTATGAAGTTAATTTTTTCATAGTAACTTTGTTACTCATTGATACATAATTTTTCTTGTAAATTTTTAGATCATATAGTTTGTCATATCTGATATTCTACAATCTTATAATTTTTTATATGTTTTGAATTATAAAAAGGTTTTTATTAATGACATCAAGATTATTTTCATAAAACATTAAGGAGCTTTTTTTATACTGAATTGTATATATCAACATTTAAAATGCTTAATTTTATTTTTTTAATTTATTTTCTATTTATGGATTATTTTTTTTATCTTTTATGTGAATTTTACTATTTGCTTATTTTTTGTTCAAGATATCACTTTTTAAAATTTCATTAAAATAACTATTTTAAAATTTTTTTAAAATGATAATTTCTTTTCTCATCACATTACATCAATGTGAAAAATTACAAGTACCTTTTTGTTGATATATTAGAAATTAAAAATTTTCTTGTAAATATAAAGTTTTATATATAATCTACAATCAAATTTAAAGCTTTATGGTCATTAAATCTTAGGTTATATGGGCATTACTTTGATTAATTTTAGTTTTTTTTAAATAATCAGATTTTTTATTTTTGTTTTGAATTTTTCAAAATTTTATTTATGGTAGAGATTTTTAAATTATATAATTTTTTTTATGAAAAATCTTGTATAATTTTTTTTTTATTTTGATTAGAACATCAAAAATTGTTTTTCAATAACAAAGTTATCCAATCAAAAATAGTCTCACGGAATTTAGTTTTGCTACATTAAATGCTTATTTTAAAATAGTTTTCAATGTTGTTGCTTAACGTATTGGAGTGTTCAAAATATATTTATTTGTTACCATTGTATTTTTTGTGATTTTTATATTTGTGTATTATTGGTATTTGTTGGCTTGTATATGATATTTAATATATAATTCTTGAAAATGTTAACAAATTAATTACAATCTTAGATTCCTAGCTTTTATAGTAATTATTATTTTGTCAATTATTTGAAAATTTTGATATGCTAAATTATTTCTTGAGATTATAACAATAAAAAAAATTTTGAATATTTAAAATATCGGCTTTTGCTCCACATTTTCAACTTATTATTTTTTATTTTATTAACTAGTAATAATACATTTTCAATCATTGTACCATTAAAATTACGATCTTTTGGATAGTGTGACATAATTTTGAAAATTGTAAATAATCTCTTACTTTATTGCTTTTCTTTATTTCACAAATTTATTAAAACTAAGCAATTTGAAATTTCTTTGATAAAAATATAATTTTCTAAATTATTATTTTTTATATCCTTTTTTAAAATTTTCATTCAATAATTAAAAAATTTTAATTATAATATTCAATAAAATTCTTAACATAAAATTTCTGACGTTAAACATAAGTAAAATACTAGTAAGAACTTGAGCATAAGTGTTGCACAACATTCCACTATGTAGAGTTTTAAGAAATAAACAATTGAACATTATATTTTATAAATATAAAATTAAAAAAAGAATTTATGTATTATTCCATACTTAGTTTAAAGAAAATAAAAATAAAATTTTAATAACAAATCACAAAAAAAATTTAAACACATTGTAAATATTGCAAAAAATATTTTCATACATCTTTTGTGCTCTAGCAAGCACTATAGAAAAAAAACTTTTTTGATTGAATAAAAAAATAATTATGAGCAAAAAATATTAAAAATATTTAAAAGCACGAGCATTAGATAAAAAGCAGTTAAGTGTATAAAATCTATAATATTACAAGATTATAAAGAGATTTATGACAGGAAATAAGTCCTAATATTTAAAATATAATAAAAATGTTTTTGTTATACTAGCAAAAAAATAAATTGCCAACAAAAAATTATTAATACTATATTACAAATAAAAGTGGGATTAATATATTTCTTTTTAGTGATTAAAAGATACGACAAGTAGGACGTCAAAATTCTAAAATGTAATTTGTTGAAATTACTTCACAATATGCACTAGTGGTATAAAATACCCTTATCATTTTAAAGTATAGTCTACTATTTGACTATTTCATGTTTAATTTTTTTAACTTATAATAATATATTTTGAATCATTGTATTATAAAAAAACCATTTTTTTTTTATAATATGTTAAAATCTTTAAAATTCTAAAAAGTCTATTCCATTTATTTTTTTCTTATTTGAAAAATTTTATTTGAACTAAATTAGTTTAAAATTTCTTGCCCAAAAGATGTAACTTTTTTATTTTTTTGTTTTTTAAAATTTTTATAATTTTATTTGATAATTGGCTTAAAAATTTTGACATTAAACATTGGTAAATTAATTACTAAAACATATGGAGTACATTCTTTACATAATAATCAATTATATACAATATTTAAAATAATAAATAAAAATTCAACTTCATTGACAACAAATATTTTAAATATTTAAATTATTCATATAAAATTTTTAAAAAACCTGGTTGTATCATTCCAAAAATTTAAAATATCACAATCAATATGGAAACTTTTAAGACAAATACAACATAATCGTAATAACAAATAACAAAAAAGTTAGAAACTATCTGTTACATTTCATTAATAAACAAGCTTGATTTTATATCTATAATGTTCTAACAAATATTGTAAAATATTTTTTGGATTAAAAAAAAGAAAATGATTAACAACATAAAATATTTCAACTATTCAAAGGAATTGCAATTATCATAAGAAGAACTTAAATGTATAAAATATAAAATTTCATGAGATAACAAAAAATTTACATCAACAAATAACTCTAACTATTTAAAATATAATGAATAAGGTTTTGTTATACTAATAAAAATATAAATAGCTAATGATAAATGATTAATAAGATATTTCAAATAAAAATGGGATAAATATCTTTATTTTTAATGATAAAATAATATAAAAAAACAGTTACAATCTTAAATCATTTTTTCAAAATCTTATTCAAGTTGTTAACATAAATTAAGAATAGACACTAATAGTAAAAAATGCACTATATATCAAAAGAAACTGTCACCTACTATAAACAGGAGCCCCTATCCATCATATATAACAAATATATTTCACATACGAGGATGATCTCTAATTTATCTTAACTATTTTTTTTTTCATAGACCACTTCTTACCCCTTTGGATTTTTAATTAAATTTCTTAATTTATTTTTCTTTACTAAAAATTATGTACACCTTCTATAGTCATAACTTTTAGCATTTTAAATATTAACTATATTACAATTCTTTGTATAATTGTTTTAATTTTTAAAATCTTTTTTTTACATTGTGGATGCTTTTAGCATATAGTAAGAAGAGATTTGTCATTTATGTGTTATGAAAACAATTTATACTTTTTAATTTTATTAATATTTTATTATATTAATGATATTTTTGAAGTTTTAATATATGCTTACATGTTGTTTTTATGTAAATAATTTATATTTATTTCGTTTATTAATATTTTATTATACTGATTGTATGTTTTAAGTTCTAATATAGTTTTATTTGTCATATTCACGTTTTAATACAATTATTTTCAAAAATTATAATTTTTAAATTATGTTTTTTTATTTATGAAAATTCTCTTATTTTGTAAATACCAATGAAACATTAAAGTTTTTTTTGTTATTACACAATATTAAATATTTTTAATATTTACATAAAAGACATTTTTTTTTTCCAAAATTTTTAAATATGAAAACATTTTTGTTATTATGAGAGCTTTATATATTTTGATCTCCCATGCTATTTTTTATTTAGCAATCACATATCTTGACAATCCTACAAATTATTCTTTAAAAAATTTAAATTTATTTCATGGTAAACACTAAAACATTTCTTTTGTTCAAAAAAATTCAATAAAAAAATAAAAATTGATATTGTATAGTAAGATGATCTAACAAATAAATCTATCATAAAATAATAAATATTCAAAAATATAAATATATATTATGATAAAAAATATATTTTAAAAATACTATAAATAAAAATTTTTCGAGAGTTGTATTGTAAATATCAATAACTCTTAAAACAATTTGCATTATTTATTGTGATGTAAATTTAGCACACAACTTCTCAAACTTAAAAAGTGTTAAAACATAGAAATAAACTTAACTTAAAGTAAAGTATTATAAACTCAAAAGATAAGACTAATGTTATTTATATTAGAAAAATGTTTACAATAATACAACTATGACAAACTTGTTATTGCACATAAAATGGGCAAAAAGAAATTTATAACAACACTTTTGCATGATTTTTAATATCTGATTATGCTGTTAAGTATTGTTTTCTCTAAAACAAATTTTATTTTTTATCTTTTTTTAATATTTACTATAATCATTAAATACATTATTTAAGATTATAAAATATTATAGAAAATGAAAATTATAAATAATGTTATTTGCTTTTTTTAGTATATAATTATTTTTTATTTTTTAAATGTTTAATAACATATTTGTCAAGAATTCGTTTTTAATATTATAAATATTCTATTATTTAAATTATTTACTTTTTTTTCATCGTGGTTTAGTTTTACTTAAAATCCAATATTTTAACTTTATTTTCATTACTGTTATAAAAGAATTTAAATTCATAAATAATTGTTTATAACTGCTAATTAAATTCTTTAAGAAATTCCATTAATATTGTAGCAAAAAGAGGAAGTTACCGTAAGCATATGTACAACTAAAAGTTAATGTAGTTATTAATTTGTAACAATATAGCAATGGCCATAAATTATCAAAAATATATTGAGTAATGCAAAATTCATATTGAAGCAAATATAAAAAATAAATATAATAATGAAAAAGTAAAAGTAATAGTTAAAATAAAATATTTAAAATAATAAAAAATTTGGAAGGAACTATCTATTTTATATTTTAAATATTGTAAAATAATTAACATTTGAGATATTTAAAATAAAATATTCTCAATACCGAAATTCATATATTAAATTGAAGAGGAAATTGACAATTAATAATGCATTCTACATCCGTTCTCCAACGAAGTGGTATTATTTATTTCTTTACATTCTTGCACAGTTTACTTGTTATTGATTTTAGAATCTTAATTAATTATATGATATTTTTTATCAAAATTGTTTGGTAATTACATTATGAAAAAAGTTTTTAGCATTTTTAGTATTCCATTATGCTATCGGATAATTGTATATTTAAATCTTTAACCATTTAAATTTTATTATAATGTGAAGTTTTACTAAATTAAGATATTTAAAAATATTTTTGGTTAATCTATTATTTAAATATACAAAATAATTTATAAGTTCATTATATTAGTGCCACTATTTTTCTTATTCTTTTAAAATATTTATATGCACATAATGTAATTGCTCTTAAATTAATTATTCAAATATGCCTAAATATTTCAGATTTTTCTTGATAACTTTATCTATTTTTATTCATTGTGCTACTTTGCTTGTACTTGCATATTTTGTTAATATATTAATATCATAAATTTTTAATATAGCATTTTATCATAATTTTTAATTAATATTATGGAAAGTAAAAAGTGTTGTTCAACATTCTAAAAAATTTCTAAATTAACCACAATTTTGAAAGAAAATTCAATAGTTGGTAAATATCATTTACCTAGAGTAAAATGTATATCTTTTAAATTAACAAAATATTATATACTAGAGAACCAAAAATTATTTCATATTTAATATTGAGTATTTTATTTTTATAAAATATTTATATGGCACGATAAACAAAAGTTTTGCTATTCCAAACTTTGGAAACAAGCAAACATAAAGGAAAAAGTGAAGCAAAAGTATATGAAATAATGCAATTTTAAAGAATTAAAAATATTCAAAATATTACATTGATAAGAAATGATAAGAACAAATGTTTTATAAAATAGTAATAGTATAAATTTTTTGAAAGTAAAAAAATGAAAAAAAAATATTATAGAATACATACAATTTTTAAACAATGTGGACAAATTGAAATAAAAAATATAAAACTTAGAATAATAAATAAAATTAAAATTACTAAAAAAATTTGCAAAATATTACTAAAAATATCTCTCCAATTAAAATAATACAAATGCATTTTACTAAATAAAAATATAAGGTTATTTTATAATGCAATGGATAAAAAAATATAACAATAAAAGGAAACATTATCAAAGCAAACATACACAATGGATCAAATGTAACATATTACTAATAATACAAAAAAAAATTTAATCTACAAAACAAAACTTGTTGTCCAAACTCTCTAATTGGAAATGATCATTATGATTTAGTAAGAGTAAAGAAAAAAATATGCTCACAAGCGCATAAGTTGTCCATACATCCACCATTAGTTTTATAATTCTTTAGAAGAAGTGCTGTACCAAAATAATGCATGTCCACACAACAAACTTGTTATGCACTTGAGAACATTACATCTTGAAAACATTTTCCAATAAATATGTTTTGCACATAGCTTTTAATATGTTGAGCATTCCCTTATGTTATTTATTTTTATTATTCTTATAAATTTAAATAATTTATTTATTTTTTATGCAATGTTTTTTCCATTATTATGAAATTCTAGTTATGCTTTGTAAATATTTTAAATATTTTAAGTAGTTTATAACAATAATGATATCTTTTGTTTAGGTATCAAAAATTTTTACTACACTCACCATTCTAATACTTTTGTAGTTGACTATCGAAAAAAAATTAACTATTAAGAATTGACTTTTTTACATAGAATAACTCATTTATGATATTTTCAATTATATTTAAACTCTTTAATGGCACATATTTTAGAGTAATTACTTTGCTTATATATAGAAAAGAATCTTTTCGAACGTAAAAATAATTCTCACTGTTGAACACTTGATTGTGCAGCACTTCTTTGATGATAACAAAACCACAATATTTTTTTATAATGATTTTTTGATTGATTTTTAATGTGTGCATCACAAAATCAAACATTAATGAACAAATTAAAATGCATAATCAAGTTTTCCATCGAGTAATTAACTTAGGAAGATTTGTTAGTTGCATTTGTAATTGTGCTTAAGTGTGGCTCAACATGTAAAGCAAAGAGTCATTCTTTTAACCCTTGTCAAAAGCTAGACCTTGGCCACTTGCTATTTTCTTAAATGCACACCTTATCTTAGTTTTGTTGGTCTATAATTGTGGTTGCCTTGCTTTTACAAATTTGTTATTAAAAAAATTCCAATGTTATATTCTTTGATTTCTCCTTATGTGGAAAACCTATCTATGACAATAAGATCCAATAGGTTTAGTCAAATGATAAATCAAAGTCATGAATTAGTTCAAAATCAAAGACAAAATATAAATTAAGATCCTAAGTTTGCAATGTTCCAATCAATAATACACTTCATCAACATGGTTGGACAAATCCTCTAAACAAACAATATGAACAAAATCTTAGAAGAAAAAGAATAATAGGAGAAGAAGAGATACACTAATGACTTAAAAGAAAAAACCTAGAAGACATAGGAACTATGAAAGGCATGATAATCCTGCTGATAAATTTGACTATGATATCCGTAAGAGATAACAAGATAATATAAGAAAAAATGAACCTTCTAATGAGTTAGATTAAAATTATGATTTAGATATATTTAGTAAAGAAGAAAGACCTAAGAGACATTAGGATTAGAGCATAGCCCTAATGTGGAACAATATAACCTAACTTTTGATGGTAATTTTGATCCTAAAGATTGTATTAATTGATAGACTAATATTAATAATTAGTTTGACCAGCACCAATTCAGTGAGCAAAAAATATGAATTTATTAAGGCTAACTTAATGTATTGCCCATAAGTTCCTTAGAAATAAAGAGCAATAATATACAAATAATGAAAGATAAATAAGTTTATTCCAATAATTGATATATCAAAATGAAAGATAAATAACAAAGGTTATTCTTATATGATAGATCTTTTTAGAGCAAGACAATCGCATAGCTTGAAATTTTGAAAAATTTAGATTTTATATTTTAAGAAATATGACAAGCAAATTTCCTAGAAGTCTCAGACCCCTATTTCTCAACCATTCACGCTCGCACTTCATCTACCCCATCTACCATAGTTTCTAAAGCTCACAAACCTACATTACCATCCACTTTTATACACACTTCTTTAACTTAACCAACATAATTTGGAATAGCCTATTTTATGTGCCATGAAACATGACATATAGCTGCAAACAATCCAAAGAGATCTGTGACTATGAACCTAGAAGATGCTAATTAATATGAAGATTTAAAACAAGAAGAAAACATAATAACTAAACAGAAAGCTAAAAAAGAGTTAGAAAACATGAAAAATTTCATTTTATGTGCACCTTTATAGCCCCATAATTGCAAGACGACTGAAAGTGTACCAATATCTTTAACAACAAAAATTAAAGAACAACCATTTTGGATTTTTATCAATAGTGGCAGTTGTAATAATGTAGTATTTCTTATTACTATTAAAAAATGAGCTTCATTAATGAAACATCCAAACCCCTACTTTGTGTCATTAATAGATAAAATCTCTATCCTATTAAGCAACAATTTATGTATCATTTGACCTTTGCTGAGCGTGCATTGAGCCGTTACCCATGAATCCCCACAAAGACCCACACCAACCAACCTGTCCCATCAACACATTCTATTCTACCTGACCCGTGTCTACCCAAAAATTGGACCAACTTCTCTATCATGTTTCGCTCGTCTTACCATTGTGCCACCCACCATTTCATCGCTCGCTGTTGCCATCACTCAAAATGCATAGTTAGTTTTTGAATTTTTTAAGTCAATTGATTTTTTTAACTTTTTATTTTTTAAATTTTTTGAAAAACTTTTATTAATGAAATTTTGAGATCTTTATAAATTGAGACATTCACAAAACTATAAGGGTTAGAAAATTATGAAATAAAAATAATTTTGTTTATATTCTTCAATTTTAATGAACAAATTGGGTGTATCCAATTATTTGAAGAGATTCAAACTTCACTTGTGAGAGACAATGATCAATGGTGAGAGACTTTCCATCGAGAGAGGTTGTAACGAAATCACTTGTGAGAGACCTGGATCGAAATTAACAAACCTTCTACTAGGACATTCAATAACTAAAGAAATTCTTGCTTTCACTAATACTCCAAGCTTTACTATTATCTCAAATAACCACTAAGTCACCCTTTTAGTACTTTGGTACTCAAAATGCTAATACCTACAAAATTAAAGGACATCATCACCAAAAAGATGTGCCTTTTTAAAAACTTTTATATTCTTGGTAATAATTTATAGTTAGGGTTATTTTTTATTAAAGTACTTCACATAGAATTTTTTATTAAAATCTATATTCAATATATATGAAATTAAATATAAAAAAAATTACTTTACAGGAGTTAATACTTAAAGCTTATGATGTTACCACCTACTCACTTTAAAAATCTACACAATTTTGAAATGCTAATCTTTTAATAATTCTAAAATAACACGCATGCTACTTAACTCAAAGTAATACATACTTTCTTTTGGTATTCCTTAACAACCTATTAAGTATATTCAATATTGTAGATCACAATTTAGATCCTAGTAGAAGTTTAAATCTGTACTACATCAATAATATAAAATACTTATAATTCCATCATTTAATTATAGTTTGTATTTTTTTAATTATTTTGCTCAATAATTCTTGTGTAAAAATATCTTCTATTTTTTATTAGAAAAATTAAAAAATTGTTTTTATTAATTCTCGTATTTCTTTATTAATAAATATTAAATACGTTGTCATCCTAATCTTTTCCTAAAGATAAGACTTGTTAAAAAAGTGTGGTGGTCATTTGGAAGATGCATATTCACCAAAATTTATTAAAATATTAATTTGAGTTATGAATCAATTAAACAATTTCTTCTTCCCAGAAATAAATTTTTTTCTTAAACCAATTTGATTGTCTTTCGCAAGAAGTGGACAAAATATTAAGAATAAAAGTTTTGGATCCGTAGAGAACATATGAAGAAAATGCTTCGAAGTAATCTTTTAATAAATTAAAGCACATATTTAAAAGTGATTTTGAGCAAATTTTAATTTTATTTTTAAACCCATTGAGCTTCTTTTGATAATAAAGTTTTATAAAACTTGTGAAAAAGAAAAATTGATAGAAACATAAAATGTACACAAGCACTTTTTGGGTAACTCAACCTAAAATCAATTCTATGTCTTCCCTTCATAAAATATAGGCAAAACCACAACTTATATAATTCATTTTTCTAAAAGTTGAGTAGACCAAATCTTCGTAACTAAATAATAAAAATAGGTTACTACAACGTTTAAACAAAAATAATTAGCAATAAAATAAAATTATTTTGTAACACAAAAATTAAGTTTTATATAAATAAAAATCTTATGATTGATGAAGGCCTAATGTGGCATAAGTATTTTTTCAAATAAATTACAAATAAAGAAAATTTAAAACTTAGGTTATTTTAGAAGAAAGTAAAGATTATTAGTTTAATGAGTAAAGAATACAACATAAGAAAGAAAAAAAGAAAAATAACTATAAATGGCATGTATGTCCTGATTTGAAATGTTTGTTTCAGATATTGTAAAACTTTTATTAGTCAATTATGTTCAATAATTCACATATTTATAGGTATTATTTAATGACTAACAACATTTGTTAAACTAACCAATTTGTTGTCATTAATTTAAACTAAAACTCCATTATATAATATTAATTAATTAGAAAATTTCTAATGGCTTGAACTAATTGCTAAAAGAGCTATTGCATGAGAGCTTGTTCTTTGAATGGCTACTAGAACATTTGATCTTGAAAACTTCTAGACTGGATGAAGATGATTGGATAAAGGCTTTTTTGAAATTAGGATTTGATTTGGACCATTTGATTTGAATTGTTATTTGACATCCAGATTTAGTTCATACGTGCAAATAAAACATCGACTTGGAGATCACAAAATTACGTGATTGGATGGTGGACTAAAATAAGTGTTTTAAAATGGCAGATGGCATTGGGATTATTTGACCATGGTAGTTCAATTGGATTACAGAAATAATTTTATCAATTTTGATTACATTCCTGTGAAATTGGTATAAATTTTAGGGCCACATTAAATGAATGATGGATTATTATGCCTTTATGTGAGTAATCCTACACTATGAATTTTGCATATTTTTTGGGGATGCCTATCCCTTGCTTTGCTTCAAAATGAGATCTGTTCAGATTCTTGTGTTATGAATCAACCGAAAAGTGTTCAATAATTTTTTGAGTTATTTTCTTGGCACTTTAGGTGTAGTTAAACAAATTTTTGCATTATGTTTTAACCTAAGACTTTTTGCTCTTATTAAAAATAAGTTTTACTTATTCACTATTTTAATTAAATTATTATTTTTTACTAGTTAATTATCATAATTAAAACGTACTTATTTTCAATAACTTATTTAAAAGGGTTTTCCAAATATATGATCAAGAATAAAACAATTATTTCAACAATCAAGATAACATATAGACTTTTAGAATCTTCATAATTTTCTAAAATAATTAATTTAAATAACATTAATTTTTGCACCTTGTATGAATGATTTTAGTCAAGTTTAACATTCTAATTAAAAAAAAATTGAAATATCTAAAGTGAAATTTAAAATATAATCTTTTGCTATTTATAACTCTAATAGAGATGATTTTGATGATATTTTATCTCATTTTTCCTTCTTTTTTAAATTCCCTCTATGACATAAGCATCAATTATTTGAAATCTAAAAATTCACTCAAACAATTTTACAATAATTCATTGAGTTTGTTATCATCATACAAATCATCATGATTAAGGGGCAATAATATAATAAACTATCCAATACTCTGTGAAATAATTATCAAACTATCAACTATCATTTGATAATGATATTGTCTCCTTATTTCTTTTTTTCCCTAAAGAATTGTTGAAACTATCATGACTAATAGAAGAATTTAAGAGATTTTTGTGTGAATATTGGATAAGATTTGATCAAGTTTTGAGTAGTCATTGTTTTCCTTATCTCTTTTTCCCAAACGTCTCCAAAAATTTATGTCTTGCTTGAAAATTATTTAGTGTGGAGGAAAAGATGTATCTTTCTTCTAAAACATAATTAGTATTTTTTTATCTCAATCATTATGAAAGGAAAATGACACTATGGTTTACTTCTTTATACCTTTTGTTAATGTTCATAAATTACTTGTTTTTTATAATGAATAAATATTAATATATGGATATGCTAGCACATGTTACACATTAGTTAGCCTATACATAAAGGACTTGTTTTTTATTCTACATATTGGTCACATCGTACTAAAATCAGACTCCTATTAGAATATTCACATTATGTAGAGTATTTTAACTCTCTAGTTAATACAAGTCTACAAAATATATAAACGTAAGGTGTCCTTGACATGTATGCATGGGATGAACAAATTACTCATCAAATTTGAATTTTCTATTAAAGAGATCTTGTAAATTTTTTTATAGTACCACTTGTGAATATTCTACTTGTTTGAAAAGTTCTTGATGTTATCTGCCTACATGGTTCCCCAATTGAATAAGCCACAATAATGTTTACAACTTCTCCCAACTCAACAAAGTCCCCATGAATGGGGCTCCCATCATATCATAATTGACTAATCTAACACACACCTTTCGCAAGTAAAAGGGGTCATAAAATGTATTGGATGTATTTAAAATGTTATTGATTTATTGACAACCTCAATTCCAATATCTTCATTTTAGGCAGTAGTTCATCAAGGACTGATATATGTATTATCTCCTAATACATAGCCCATTAGTGTTTGGACAAAAATTTTCTCTTTTATCCAATTTAAGGACTCATGGATATACTTTGAATAGTACAATTCGTTCTATGTAAATAACACATTGAAGTACTTCAAAAGTCTACATTTGAGATATCGATAATCTAAAGCTCATATCATGGTTTAAACAATTCCTTTATAAGCTCTACAACAAGAAATTATATATTCTATCAAAGATAGCCCATCATGTAAATTTGTTTAATGGGAAAACCAATCATTTGTAGTTGAGGATCTAACATTAATCCTTATATACCTACCAATTTATGTACTTAAGATGCATTTGCTCTAACTCCTGAAAAGGATATTAAGTGGACTATCTTAAAGGAATCAATAATAAAAAAGTAAGGATTCATTTTTGGTCTCTAATATTCACATATAGCATACAAGTTCTCGATATATTGACATAAGTATTTAACTACTTGTACAATCTCATAATGATATTTTTCTATAAAATAAAACATTTTTGTTCAGTATTTTGAACTAACCAAATCTTTGTAAGGATAATCAAATGAACTTCAGTTCCTAATGGATTAGATGTAGTAGTAGCTCATTAGAAACCTAAAGTTATCAAGTGAACTAAGATATGTGATGTATATTCAATTATAAAATGATCTTTTAATCTACTAACAAGTCTTTTCATAGTAGTTCAATCTATGATCTTATTTTGAAAGGCCAAATGTACCCATTCTACCATAATGACCTCTCTACTCTGCTAAGTCAATCTCTATTCCCCCAAAACTTAAATGGAAATGTAAATTCCAACAAGTCTGGGCATCATGAATAGAAATTCATTTAATAAATGCTTTGCAGTTTTTTATTTTTAAGTTAGCTTATAAGAAGGCCATGCAAAAACCATATACCCTATATTGCTTTGTCTACTTCTCAATAGAAAAGGTGACCAATAGTCATTTATATATATATAAAACTAGATTCGCCCTTATACTTCTTACTATTTGATTGTGCATATAAATCTTATTATGATGACAAAAGATTCATATTCAAGTTCATTGGCCCTTTTCTCAAGCTAACTATGCATTGATCTTGTATCCACTAGAGCCAAAAATGACTATTCAAATGGATTTAAATTTTATTGATAAGCTCCAACTGCATCATAAGAACTAGAAAAGTATAGCTCTTTCTACCTTGTATACAGATTGTCTTTATTATCAACTGTGCCCCTCGTATCATTTGTACAACACTAATTATATTTATTATAACAATTTGGACTAATACCTTCAGGATCCCCAATCAATAATATATAGAGTCAATAATCATATATTGAGTTGGTGCACAAATAAGATCCCCAATAGTTGGAAAATAGGGATTCATGTTAGAAAATATAGGTAAATGATCTTCTACTTGAGCTTCTAATGGTAAAGGTACATACAGATCCATTTGATCCCCATTAATGTCTACATTGAAGCCCATACAAACTAATAGGTGTAAACAAATAGCATGTCTCTCCACTAAAATTGGCTGCAATGCCTATATATCAAATATATGTTGGGTGCTTTATTCAACAAAACAAGACACATCTACATAACTTCACAATGTATTTCCCATTCAATGTTCTTTTTCTTGAATTTTTCTTTTTGCAATGGCAATGTGAGAAGCGATGTCTGATTAAACCATGAATTAGAAATATTTGGAAGAGCGCTATTGCTATTTCTCAAAGTAGCACAAATTAATGTAATGAAAGCAAAGTATCCATAACAATGATAGAATGAATCTACCAATTTACCAAGCAATGTCATGAAATCTTTCATCTTCACCTTCAATTATTTCAAAAAATGACTTGTAAAGCCTATTATGACAATCCCTCATTGGTTTTCCATGGATCTTATAATCAAGAAGTGCATCCATGGCTGCTTATACCAATCTCCCCCAACACATTACTAATTCCCTAGAAGGAAACCTACATGTAACAAATACATCAATAAGAGTATTGTTTCGATAGACGACACTTCTACATAGTTCCTTAAGATTCAAACTCATTCAATTACCCCTATCTATTTGAATGATTAGCTTTGACTTAGAAGGGTAAATTGTTAATAGGAACAAAACCTTCTATTTTAGTTATATATTTATTTGAATAAGATATTTATCTAAATCAAGGCAACTAGACAAAAAATCCTGTCTTCTTCTTTTTTTCTTCCTATTCATATTCACTTCTTGCATGTTCTTTGCTTATTAATTCCTTCTATTTTACCAATGAATTATTTATAACAATTTGCTAATCCAAATTGGTTGATTGCTGTCCAATAACACCTTACCCCATTATGATTTCTTAATTTTTAAATTTCTTAAAACCTTGAGTAATACAATGAGAGGGATGCTGTAACTCCAAAATTGTATTTCATATTGGAATGAATATGATAATCATAAGAAAGTAGGTTTTTTTAGTTATGGGGCTAGCAAAACTAATTGGGATAGGTTCCTATTAGATTCCTCCCATAGAACACAAACACACACACACACATACACAATCATATGTGAAAGTTTCCTCCCATTAAAATAATGAAGTTACACTAAATAAATAAAAGGATTATTCTTGTTTTTCAACTTTTTTATGAAACCTACAAAAAGCTACACTTTACAAAAAGTTATGAGTAAAGGCCATCCTTTCATTGAATCATTATTCTTGTTTTCTTTTTGCTCTACTTCTTTTATGTTCTACTCTTTTATGGTTCTTGTTTTCTTAACCAAGAAAATGGGAATGTGAAATTATCAGTAGACTTCTAATGAAATGATTAATTACCTAAAAGAGATATCTTGTAATGGATTTCTTTTTCGATATTTTCTTGTTATGATGGACAGTTTTTTGCCCAAACTAACTCTAATCATTATGTGATAGTGTCGCTTGAATCATATTTGTGGTGTATAGGATAACAACCAAGCCAATGTGGAATTTATAAATCCACAAAAAATTATATTTTTTCATGAGTTACATGTTTCTCTTATCAGGAACATGGATCAAATATTCATTTGATGTATTTAATGGAAAATTTTGAGCTTCGTGTTTCTCCTTCCCAAACTCATGTTAGAGCTACAATATCGTAACTAAGTTGAAAAGGATGATAGTTTCTTAGTTGGAGTCTACCAAATCATACATCGCAATATACTAGATTTTCCAATCCATAGATTCATAATATTACTGGGAAGACATTTCTAGTGGCACACATGAGTCATTAAGCATGTGAGTTTTATTTATCCCATTTGTGCCTTCTTATCAGAGAATAAACAAAGTGCACCCCTTTGCTTCACAAGATTTTGGTTCTCTTGTTTTAGCCTCAATTGCTTGTTAATTACTAAAGGAACAAATCCCACTTTTTATGAGTCTAAAAACTTATATCACAAAATACTCTTTCTTTGTCTAGTTTGTTGGTCTCATAATGAGAAATATATGACTTTTTCACCTATCAAGCTATCTCTTTAATAGGTAGAACTTTACCTACCTAAGCCCTAATCTATTGATGGGAAATTTATCCAATTAGAAGTTGTTGATGTTGATATTAATTTATCATGGAAAACAGAATAGAAATTCTTATTAATGAATTAATTTAAATCAAAGGTGAATCCTTTTTGTCTTGATGTTATTTTAAGATATAGTTAAATTGTTTAGTTAGAAGGCCAAAAATCAAAGTTCTTAATTTAGTAATTAAAAGATTTCTAGAGCACCCTTTGGTTTAAGTTCTATTCCTCCCATTATCGTAGAACTAAGTACTTCTTTATGAGCTCTAATATGACTTGATTTATAAGTAAGAATCTCTTATAGAATATGAGGAACACCAAATCCTTATAAAGCCTAAACCTTCATTACTCTTGCTCACAACTTAACTCCCTCTAATGGTTTGTTGTATAATAAATAAGTCAACAATATTTTTTAAGAAATTGTTTTGTCATTACTTCAATATATCAATTAATTTAACATGTCATATAATTAAAAAAATTTACTGTTCATATATAGAGAATTAATTAGCATGATTTCTATCATTCACAAAAATTGGTAAATGTATATATTGATTTGTTTATCAATTCATGCCAATATAAACTGTCTACATTTTTTAGTTAAACGTTTGTTGTTATATAGCCTTGATACAAATGTAAAAACACATTAACAAACTATTAGGGGAGAAGAATGACTTCAAGAGTCTAGTATTCAAGAATACATAATGTGGCAAAAAATTTTGTTTGGAATTAATTTAGAGGTACATTATAACTATGAAAATCCAACATCTTGTTTATAAGAAAAGAAATATTCAAAATTAATGTGAATTCCAGCTATCATTATTATACTTAATAACATTAGATAATTGTTTTCATTATAATTGTTTTAATGAAAACAAAGGGCAATATAATAGTTATTACAGGTCTTTATTACCATTAATTGAAATATTTTGTGTTAGAACTAGCACTCTTAGAAATATTATTAATATTTAGTTCATTAAGGAATATGCTTCTTTTTGAAATAAAATTTGAAATTTAAATATTTTAAAATTTGAATACAAGAAAGTTTAATATTTAATTTTTAATTTTTAAGTCTAAAGTTCTAAAATTTGAACAATGGTAGAATGACAAGGCATGAGTTGCATCACATGAGTCTTAATTATTCTTGATGATTAAAATGAGTTTGTAATTTTATTTACAATTTTGATTTTTCTCTCATCCTTGTTCCTTGGAAACCTCGAATGCATTACAACATATGGATTAGATTCCTAAAAAATAGGAGTCAGTAGTAATAGATAAGATGATTAAAAGAGTATATGCTCACACACACACACACAGATATATATATATACACATTAGGAGCTTGATATATCTATCCTAAAACTTCTAATAAGAAGATGGTTAATTTAAAAGGGAAAATTTGTTCATCCCCTAACCCAAAACTAGATTATCTTAAAGTAAATCCTTTGTTTAAGGAGGTGTGACCAAGTTTATGTGAGTTGTTAACAAGTATTTGTAATTGTTTAAGAAAATCTAACCATAAAAGTGGAGTTTAGGGAAGTCAATTAAGAAGATGCAAAGTGGAAAAGTAAGTTAAACGATTAAGACGAAGGAGAGTTCAAGCTTTGATGCAAGAAAAGATCTAACTAAGGAGAAGTCACTATATACTTATTCTAGATAGGATGATCTTTGTGTTAATAAAATATAATTAGCTAAGATATAAGCCAATATAAAAAGGAATTACTTTGTTAAAATGCATATGAAAACATGAAAAGTTGATTATGATAAAAACTAGTTATTCTTCTTCATGTAACTTGCCTAAGAATGAGAAAATTCCATCTAACCATGAGAAATGGAGTTTTTTTTGTAGATAAATTGGTCAACTATCATTGCTTCTTATATAATATTTATAGTGGAACCATGCCAAAAATGCATATTAGCATTTTTCTTATGTTGCATGTTTTGATTTGTTATAAATATATGTTGAAGATGAATTTAGAAGAAAACATTGTTGATGCAAAGCACTCCTTAACATAGACATTATAATGTGGAAAAACTACTTTTATTGCCATGTTCGTTGTTTAAGAATGTATGCATTAAGCATGGATTATCATGGCAATTGCTAGAAAAATAGAAAATCGTGGAGAAGAAATTTTTTTAATTATAATAAATAACCTACAAAATATAGTCTTATTTTGTTATTATATCTTGCTAGAAGTTATGATCCCCTTTAAAGATCTTCTTCTCTCATAATAAAATTCATGTTTGATAATATGGATTTATTATAATATTCACTTCTTTATTATTGCATTCATTGATAAAGAGTTTCAGGGCATAACAATCTGGGGAATTTGTAAAATTGAAACTTGATTCTATGTTAATATATATATATATATATATATATATATATATTTGAAATGTATATTCTATTTGCGTCTCTATGATTATATTTGAAATTACATACAATCCTAGTTGATAACATTAGAAGGTAAAAATGTTCTTTTTTTGCCAAAATTTAGGATAATAAATATTTGAAAATAAAAATAACATAGTTTGTACCTTAGCTTAATTACTATTTGATTTATTTGTGTGTGAAAATAAAACCCAAAAGTTTAGAAAAAGTTGTAGCTAAGTATCCCTTCTCTTGGGCTTGCATGGGAAGTATGGAACCCTTTCATGGCTAAGTCATTGGAGGCATGGGCTCAACCCATGCGAGAACTCGTATTGCTTCTAAGGTGTGTGTAGGCCTTGGTTCCTAATTCAGAAGCCTTAGAGAGCTTTGTTTAAAGCTTTAGAATAAGTGTTAATGATGAGGTTAGAAATTAAAGCAAATGTTTTATGGATAATTAACAATTCTTAGTAAAGTTAAATTGAAAGTTTAAGGTTTTTGGATATGATTATGTTTTTAAGCATAGGCTTTGGAATCAAGCTCAAATGCATAAAAATAACCTATAGAAAGGAAGGAATATCAAAAAGCCCTTTTGATCGGTTAAGGAAACACCATCGATGAACCTTTATGCACATTGTAATAAGACATTGGAAAGTGCTAGGCTCTATCAAAGAAGCAATAAGATAATGTGTTGGCCACCCTTAATTTCAGTAGGTCCTTTGGGCAACACCACAAATGCTTTTGTTTATGTTCTTAAGCAATAAGATGATACCTTAGTTTGTGATCTAAGGAATTCATAGTAGCTCTAGATGGGCCTTAGGATGGGTATGATGACTAAAAGTTACTTTAGAGTCATAAAGGTCACTAATGATACTAGTGTAAACCTAGACTTAGTTGTAAAGGTTGTCAACTAAATATTTAATTAACTTATGGTTAAAAATCAAGACCGTGTAGACACTATGTTAGGTTTCATTGGTAAGGTCCAAGGCATAATCAGTATGAAAAAATAGGCTAAACATTTTAAGCTAGTATGTTTAAGATTTGGTGAAAATTATAACTCATTTACACATAATAAGCCCCTAATTATCCTTACTCACTTAAGAGATAAATATTTTAGTTCCCCTACTTCTTTGACCTATAGCAGTTATGCATAAATCCTTAAGGCTATAATAGGAGTGTCAGATTATAGGGTAAAACTCTTTAGAATTTGTAGGAAGACATTATATAAGTAGTTCGAGGATAGAATACTAACACATTTAGTCCATTAAGGAATTAAATAATGTGCTATGGCTTTTGGGGGAGTACTTATATTTTATAGGGACCCCAAGAACCTTAAGGCCATGACCCATGTGACCAGCATCTTCTCGTGGAATATTAGATTACATAATGTGAAATAAGTGTACATCTTGTCATGTTTCTGTTGGATAAAAAAGTGTGTTCCATCAATAAGTGTCAATAAGCATACAATTAGTCATAGTATAAGAAAATATATGTTGACTTACGAGTAGATGATGATGTCATTATAATAGTCAAAATTTGATGCTATTAGTTTACCAAATTTATTTCATTATTTCATTCATGTTTTTTTTGCTACTACACGTTAGTTTAATAACACAGCTCAAATATTTACCATTGAGTCTCCTAGGTCACCCCTTTACATTGTTGCAGGATCTAGTTGTTAAAACTTTTGAGAAGCAAAATTGGAAATTTTTAGTGTTAATGCATTAGTTACATGATTCAACTTCTTTATTTATCCTTTAATAGTTGTATATTTGATACTTATTTATCATCAATTATATTTTATTAGATGTGGACTATATCAGATAGTGTTATTAGAATTTATAGTTAATTATTATATTTTCATTAGACTTAGTGATAAATGGTACTACCATGGACTAGACTAGCTTTGAATGGTTTATTAATTTTGTGTATATTATTTTTATTCTTTGGTATTGTAATTGAGAAAATTTGTTTTATTCTTAGTATGATATATTTTGTATGTTATCTTATTAGCAATTATAGGTATTTTTTGATAAAATGATTCATTTAATTTCGATGACACTCATTACTAAAGAAAAACTTAGAAGCTGTTATAAGATTATTTGACAATAAGCTAAGCCACAAAAATGATGATTATATGTATATATATATATAGAGAGACAGAGAGAGGGAGAGAGAGATTTAATTACACATATATAAATAGTAGCAATATAGGATTTGCATATGATAAATCTAGAATGAAATGGAATGTAAAAGCTAATAAAAATAACATTTCATTAATATGCACTTTTTCTTTAGCCATATGTAAACAATAACATTAACATTCTTAAGGTTGAGAATGGTGGAAATTATAGTGAAGCAAGTGTATTTTTAAAATTTAGTGCAAGTAGGACGAAATCTAAAATGAGATGCCATGGTTATTCTTTTGTTGGTATGCTCCTCTCCCTTACTAAGTAGATTTCATGTGTGCATTGGAGTCATGGCATTTCTTTTATGGTGAATCTAGGGAGTTCTCCAAGCTCTCCAATAAAGATAACTCTAATGCCTTTTTTAAAGTGTGTACCAGATGTCATGTTCAATGATGATGATATCTCCAAAAAGTCTACACCCTTCAAACTCACTATAATTGGAGTTGTTCTCACTTTCAAGACCCAACATTGTGTTCGTAAGAGTTCAAATCTAAACAAATTGGCTACATTGGATCTGTTGTGATAAACAAAACATATGCTCCTAAGAATTTCATTAGACTTATATGACATTTATGTTGCATGTACAAAATTTGTAAAATTGTAGACTTCCAATTGAGAATGCCCAAATGGTTCTTAGCTTTTTCACTAAAAATTTAACCCTTGTGAGCTCTAGTGTAGATTTCATTAGAGTGCCTTCCAATCTACTTTGTCAACAAGTTAGCCCTACTCTCAGTTGTCTTAATAGTCAATATAAAGCTCGATCTTTCTAAAGACATTTCTTGAAATATGAGAATCCTTAGAAAGATTGTTAATAATAATAGTTTCTAGAAAAATATAAAACACTAAATATCTTGGAATAACTTATCTAAATTATTGCAAAAAAACCATTAATTATCCAATGTAATAAGGAAAAAGTTCTAGATATATGCCAGAAATGATAAAGAAGAGATATTTACAATTCATTAAGCAATAAGAAATGTGAAACCCTAAACTTTGGTGGTCCTTAGTGTAGACACCCAAAGGTTTGATAATGAAAGTACATCAATGAGGAAAAGTAAGGGAATTGAAGCTGATAAGAGTATCACAAGTAGCTTAACATGTGAGAAATTCTACTCCCACAACATGTCAGAAAATAACTTCCTTAACAACATCACAGAACAACAATACTTCATAAAAGAGCCATATTGTGCTATGAATCATCACTTCGATAACTATATTAACAAATTCAATGAGCAACTAATCTTTCTATGAGGTTTTCTCACCTTAAGCTTTCACCAGTAAACCTTATTCTCAAAGTCAAAATAGTGAAATTTGAAGTTTGAAATGGTGAGAAACTAAGCAATAAAGAGAAGAAGAATAAAGCTTTTGACACAAGAAAATTTAATACTACAAGAAATTCTTCTTCTTTCATCATTTTTGCTTCTATATATTGGAATACATTTTTACGAAAGGCATAATATTTTAATTTCTAGAAGAAATATTTGTCCTTTGATCAAAAGTTTGTAGTTGACAAACTTTTGCATCATTGCCTCCACACTTGCATGTCAAAGCCCAAGATGCACTTCAATTTGATGAACCACTTAGAATTACATAAGCTAAGGTAAGGCAAAGTGGATGGTACTTATCATGCACATGACCCACATAGCTACCCGCCTAAAGCATGCTCATACATGTGTGGGAATTTCTTGATCTCCTATTTTTATGTTGTGAACATAAACAGAACTACACATGGAGTGAAGCATATGTGGTGCTTGAAGTCATGCATACATAAGGCAACTGTTCATTACCACGTGAGTCGGAGCACTTGTATCTTTTTTGCAACTCTTCACTTTGGTATAGGGTTATTTTTGAGTTTAATTGAATCAACTTGACTGGTTCTTATAGTCCTTGTTTTTTGATTATTTTTTGAAACGAACATGATGGATTACTGATTAACATTTCTCCAAGCTATACATTTTCTAATAGTATGTCTTTTTCCATTCTTCACAATTTGGTATGAAGTCCAAGCTTTGTTCCATATCATAATGATCCCTTTCATGATGATGATATCTTAATGTAAGATCTTATTATCATTCTTCACAAAGTCATTCATTGGTGGTCAGTGCTTTTGTTCTTCATCAAGCATAAATGGCTCATAAGCCTTCAAGTGAACCACATTCACTATTAAGAACATTTTTGTATATCCTTGTTTCTCAAGTACCTAGGTATTATAATTAATTATTTATATTATCTTGAAAAGATTATATCGTATTTGTTTTATCTTCTTTCTCGGCATTTTAAATCTTTTCTTCCTAATATGAAGCCAAATAAGATAGTCCTTTGTGAACAACTTTTCAACTCTATTTTAGTCATGTCTTCTCTTATATAGCTTCTGTGTTTTAAGTTGTTGTCTTTGGCATTGAAATATATTTCTTGTATTTTATCTAGAAATTTTGAGCTTTTTATTGAATATCACTTCTAAATTCTCCTATTTCTTGTAACTTGAAATTCAAGTTTTGCAAGATTTGGGGTAAGAATAACAAACAAGCATTGAAAGAATGCTTATTTATCAATCCATGCACAATATGGTTATGTGCATGCTATACACATTACTCTCATTCCATGTTTTAGGATGATTCATGTAACAAACTACAAGTATGTTTGACAAAAATTTGCATCCATCATTTCCTACATTGCTCACTACACTATAATACTCTCATTCCATGCAATTTCTCATCTTCATAAAAGTGTTATCAATCTTTTCTCACAAGTCTCACTAAACTTTATTCAATAATCAATATATTGATTTGACATGATTATGGATCGATGATTTCCCTTCTTCTTCCTCTTCTTCTTTTCCTTTTACTCCTAGTACTTTTTCATCTTCTTCTTCTTTTTCTTGTTCTCCTCCTCCTTCTTCTACTTTTACTTCTGTCCTATCTTCGTCTTCCTCTTCTTCTTCTTCTTCTTCTTCTTCTTCTTCTTCTTCTTCTTCTTTGTCCAATACTTCCTCTTCTTCTTCTTCTTCTTCTTCGTCTTCTTTTTCATCTTTTTCTTCTTTTTCTCCTTTTTCTTCTTTTTGTTCTACTTCTTCTTCTTCTTCATCTTGTCCTTCTTCTTCTTCATCTTGTCTCCCTTATTCTTCTCCTTCTTTTTCATCATCATCATCAACTTCTTCTTCTTCTTCTTATTCAACTTCTCCTTCATCTCTTTTTTTATTCGTTATTTCTTTCCTCGTCTTCTTCTTCTTATTCTACTTCTCCATCTTCTCTTTTTCATTCATTCATTCTTTCTTTCTTTCTTTCTTCTTCTTCTTCTTTCACTCTTCTCTTCTTCTACACTTCTTCTTCTTGCTCTTCTTCTTTTAGTTTTTCTACTTCTTCTTCTTCTTTCTCTTCCTCTTCTTCTTCTTCTTCTTCTACTTCTTTCTTTATTTTTTTATTTTTTCCTTTCATTCTTTCTGTCTTTAATCTTTATATGCCCTTTCTTCTTCTTCTTCTTTTTCTTCTTCTTTCGTCCTTTTGTTCTCTCTTTCTTCTTCTTCTTCTTCTTCTTTATTATTTCCTCCTTTCATTCTCTCTTTCTTTTTCTTCTTCTTCTTATTCTACTTACATTCTTTCATTTATCTTTTTTCTCCTTCTTCTTCTTCTTGTTATTCATCTATTACTTCTTCACTTTCTTCTTCATCATTTTCTTTCTCCTTCTTCTTCTTTTTCTTTCTTTCTTTCTTTCTTTCAATCATTCACTCTTTCTTTCTTTTTTCTTGTTCTTTTTATTCTTCTTCTTTTTCATCATCTTTCCTTCTTCATCTTCCTCTTCTCCTTCTTCTAATTCTATTACTACTTCTTCTATTTTTGTCTTTCTTTTTGTCTCTCTTTTGTTTATTTCCTCTTCTTCTTCTTTCTTCCTTTCTTTCTTTCCTCTTCTTCTTCTTCTTTATTTTCTACTTCCTTTCTTTCTTTCATTCTTACTTTCTTTTTTCTTTCTTCTACCTCTCCTCGTTCTACTTTTTCTTATACTTCTTTTGTCATCCATTCTTTCTTCCTAATTCTTCTTCTGGATATTCTTCTTCTTCCCTTCTTCTACTTCTTCATCATCTTCTTCTTCTTCTTCTACTTTTTCTTCTTCATTCTTTCATTCTTTCTTTTCTTTCTTTCTTCATCTTGTTCTTCTTCATCTTTTCTTCTTTTTCTTCATTTTCTTCTTTTTCTTTCTTACTTTCTTTCTTGTACTTCTTTTTCTTCTTCTTCATTTCCTTCATTTTCTTCCTCTTTCTTTCTTCTTCCTCTTCTTCTACTCCTTCTTCTTGGCATTCTTTTGATTCTTCTTCTTCTTCTTCTTCTCTTGTTATTTCCTTTCTTTCTTTCTTTCTTTCTTCTTCCTTTCCTTCTAGTTGTGACTTGAACAAGGTTTTTAGCTGGATGAAGATAGGGGTTTCTTATTCAGTGGATTGATGCACTATGGCGGTTAATTTGTTTTGCAAAACTAGTTTGGTCATGTATGCATCTTTTACTATTTCTTTCTCTCTTTTTCCTAAGGTTTGTGCTCAATTATGCTTTTTCAACTTTCTAAACAAATGATTAGTTTTTTCATTGCATCATGCATTATCGAGTTTTGTTTGTTTTGAATATTTTTGATGAAAATGATTAGGTGAGTGAGATTGAAACATGTGATCAAATAAAATTTGATACATGTATGAAGATAAATGTAAAAAAGTAACATAAAGATAGAAATTTTTTTTTTGAATTTTTGTGTTAAGCATAAAACAAATGTATAATAATTTTTCAAGATTAATTGATTTTTTTATTTCTAAACTATTTGATTGATTTCAAGATATAATTTTTTCTTATTTTCTAAGTTTTGTATAAAACAAATGTTTAAAAAGCTTGTTTTTTTAAGATTTGATCAAAGGCATGTGTATAATTATTTTTTTCTTTATAATATATAAATATTCATTTCTTGATTTATTTTCTATCTTGAAAAGCTAAAACAATAGCTTAATCAAAACTACAACATGACATTACTGTAACCATCAATGGTATACATGCTTTTTTGATGAAAACGATAATTACTTGTTCACTTGAAATTCCTTAATTGTTTTGTGTTACTGTAACCATCAATGGTACACATACTTTTTTGATGAAAATGATAATTACTTGTTCACTTGTAATTCCTTATTTGTATGACATTACTCTAACCATCTTGGAAATTCCATCTACTAGTACAAATAGGTAATTATGTTCTTATGAAGCAATTGATATACTGTTAATAAAATCCATTGAGATATTATTGCAAAGTCTTGTCAGTACTAGTGGAAGTATATATAATTCTTATTTATGATCCGATTGTTTTGATGCAACAAAACGCAATCTCCGATCAATAATTTTCTTAACATATAAATTCAATTGGGGTCAATGAGAATACCTTTGAAAATTAAGAGTGGTCTTTCAAACTCCAATTTGTCTCAAGACGATGGTAATGTGAGCTAAGCTTATGCATTATTATTTATCACCATCTTGATTTACAACACTTTATTTTTGATAAAATACTCTGAATATTTACCACTTTTTTTCTCTTGATATATTTTGCAAAGTTGGGGTCAACTTTATACTTCGTAGTTGACTCCATAAAGTCTACTTATTATATTTGCATTATAGTTGTTAAACATTATAAGATTGAAGGATGTCAAGAAAGTATTTTTACAAGTTTGTTCAAAGCACCTTTCTTATATTTAATAATCAGGCAAAATTATTGTACGTATGATGACCAATTCAAGTGTCATACATGTTGTAGCTTTGATTGAATGTACAAATATTTGAGTGGCTAATGATCTGAATGTACTATGGATTATTTTCTAGTGGTGCATGGCCTTTAATATTCTATAGATTGATGTAAACAAATCAGCTCATTATCATTGATTAGATTTTTTTATTCTCCTATTAGCAATAAATGCTAGTGGTTTGCCTTATTCCATTAAAACTACACTGATGAATTACCCTGATGCTGCTACTAGAATCTCAAATGGATGTAGTAGACTAGTAGAGCTAGAATTGGTGCTTCACAAATTACCTCTTTTAATTATTAATATTTCTTTTGATATAGTTCTATCTACTAAAATTTTCGATGTCATCAAGTTAGTAGACAAAATGGTGCTATTCCTTCAAAGAATCTTTTGATGAATTTTGTAAGGTATTAACAAGCTCTATGAAAACCCCTGACATTTGTAACATTATGAGGTTTAAACCATTTCTCAATTGTATTAATCTTCTCCTTAACAATGTTTATTTCACCCTTTGCAACTTAATATCTAAAATATGAAATTGTTTCCTTTGCATACTCACACTTCTTCTCATTCAACTATAAATGATGGGATTGTAATATATCGAAAACCTTCCATAAATTCTTTATATATTTTTCATGTGTATTACTATCAATGATAATGTCATCAAGGTAGACTAGCATAACTTTTTCTAAGGGAAATGAAGGCCATTCATTAGTCACCCATAAAATCTTTGTAGAGTTTCAAAAGTTTTTTTTCATAGTTTCTCCTTCACTACTTGATGATACCTTACTTCACATCAAATTTTGTGAATGCTCATGAATGCTTTAGTTGGTCTAATAGATCATTAATTTATCATAGGGGATACTTATTGATACAAGTAATTTTGTTAAGACCTCAACAAACCACACACATGTGCCAGCTTCCATCATTTTATGCACTATTTCAATTAGAGAGCTAAATGGTGAATTAGTAGGCCTGAGTAATCCATTCTTCAATAACTTAACGACTTGCTTATTAATCACTTCATTTTTTTGCTACTAACTTGTGATCCATATCTATGTTTATAAGTGCTCATTTGATAAAAGATAATCTAATGCTTCAAAACACAATTTGGCAGTTGCATTTTTTAGTTTAATAAATAGTGTGGAATATTCTATTAGTATCTTCTTAACTTGTTTAGGTAGATTACTATATTTTTTTGGAACGAATATTCAGCTTCTCGAGTCTAATTAACAATAACACATAATTTAAACTTTTATTTCCTAATCTATTTGCTTAGGTAGTAGCAATAATATCTGTTATTAAATTTCCTTTGTTTCATATTATATAAAAATTCTATCCATCCTTTGTGAATATGACATGGAAAATATCTAATGGAATTGCTTCATAGACAAGTTCATCAATATTTTCTTTAGTGATTTAAAAGCTTACATTATATTATCTATAAAACTTGCTTTAGAGGCTTTTTGACTCAGCCAATAAGAACAGGGCTTGGATAAGTATCACTTTCTAAGTAGAGCTTCTCCAAAATGCTTTTATAGATCAATTTTTTCAAACTCCTAGTATCTATGATAGCATTTACCAACTCATCTCCATGAATACAAGTTGAAAAGAGTTCCACACTTCCTAGTATAACTTCATTAGGCATAAGCTCTATTGGCCCTACCAAAAGAGATAGAGTCTTATCTTTTTATTGTCAAGCATCAAGAATCGTCTCAATTTTAGTTGCTACAAACAACTTCTTTCCATATTTTATTTAAACACGTCTAAGAAAAGATTAGTGAAAAAGATCCAACATTTTTCTCATATATGGCCTTGCCTTTTGTAGTTGGTACAATTTTTATAACTTGCACTAGTAACTGGTGTTATTATTATTGTAGCTAACATTCACTTTATGTGATATTGATTTCTAGTCTTGTGTCAGTTCATTATATTAACGCTAATCCAACTGAAGTGTGAAATCCTATGTCTTTGGTACCATATTTTGATTCTTCTTTTTAATGGCCATTATATCAATAGGCCCTGAAAATCTGCTTGCTTGTATAAAAGATTGCATAGGGAATAATGTTATTTATGTAGCAATAAGATATTAAAAAAGTTAGAAGTATATAGATAAAGTCTAAATCTTTGCTACAGATAACCTTAATACTGTAGCTTGTCTTTCAAATTTAATAATGTAATTTTAGAGTGTTTGCACTTGCCAATATTAAAGATAATGCCACTCTTTCATACACAAACTATAGGATAAAATTTTTCTCAAATTAATTTCTTAAATACAGTGCATATTAGCTCTATATCTGAACAAGTTCTTAAATTTACAATCAACTAGGCCAATGCATAGCTCAACATTATAATCAAGCTAATACTACTTTGTTAAATGAAAAGTAGTTGCACAGGGAGAAACTTATTTAGTGTTGATTTAATTAAGCAACTAATATTTTTGTATTGACAATACCATTTTTAATAGAATATATATAACCTGAAAAGACCTAATTGATTCTCAAGAATTGAATAGGAACATTAATGATGCCAGCCTTAAATGTATCCCAAAGTGTGCTTGATTTAAAAAACTTTTCTTTCCAAGGTGATTTTTATTCCAAATTTATGATGGAGTATACCGAGTTTTTAATGCCATCCCTATTAACACTTCAATTTATTATTTTATCGAAGTAACTCGTGCTTGCATAATAAGATTGATCCCTCTAATAACTTCTCCCTCTTTCGTTCATCATTCTTACCTCCTTATGTTAGCGTTTGATAAACATTTTAATGCAAAAAGTATACTATTTTAATTTTGAAGAGACAATTGACCATTGACCCAAAGAATACAACTTGTAGATCTTGTGTCGTCTGAACCCTTAATAGAACGTGCATGAATTTCACATGCCAGAAAGCACAACCTGCTTATAGGAAAGGCACGATAAGTGGTAACAAATTGACATTCAATTACTCAAAAGCTTTACTGAGGATCTCTAGGAAAAAGCAAAGTGAATTCATCTTTTTTAGATGGACCATGATGGCTTTATAATTGCTATCAGTCACATGTCAAGATGAAAAGCTACTAAATGAAATGCAAAAGGGTAATTCCTTACAATGGACTAAAAAGAACTTTAGCTATCTAAAAATACTAACTTTATAGACTGTAATGAATTATATCCTAACTTTGAACATCAATGGTGTAGTTAATTCTACAAACGATTCATGACTTAAGAACATGATCAAATTTCACAAAATTAAGTTAGCTTTATTTTTGGAACCTTTTGAATCTAACAAACAAATGGACATCATTCAATGGAGCTAACGATTTTCTATTGTGAGAACATCTCTAACAAAGTATGGGTGCTTTTTAGTTGTATCACTTCCAAGAACAAATAATGAAAATGAAGAACAATGTTTTCACATGATTATAAAGCATGCTACATAAATGAGGTGTAACCCTTTTTTGTATGCCAAGAACTATCTGATTAATAGAAGAGACCTTTAGTAGGATTTAATATTGATGATGGTGGCTAGATGTCTTCCTTGGATGGTAGGGAGAATTATATCATTAGTAAGGTTCAAAAATTTAAATATCACTCCTCTGGATAGAACCCTAATGAATCATGATTAGCTCAAAACATTTCCAATATAGTGGTTTAACCTATGAACTAGATGCTATTGGACTACTCCATTTTTTGTTCCTTCCACTAACAATTAGATCAATTCAAAGACAATTAAAATTCAAAAGCACAAGGACTAAAAGCATAGAATTCTATCTAGTTTTTGCTTAGAACTAGAGTGCTTTAATTGTTGATTTAGGAATTAGGGCCCTAGCTTACAAAATAGGGAGACAAAAAACTCACCATGAACAAAGCTTAATTTTGTAATATATTCTAGATGTTTCAAGAAATAGAAGAGCCACTTCTTGAGAAAGAAAAAGATCATAACAAGCTTTAAAAGAATTATAAAATTTTGAACATTGGAACTAAAATGGAGGAGGTATTAAAATCTTGAAGGCAAGTACTATGTGGCTCAAGGATGGTAATAAAAGCAAAACTTTCTTCCACATAACAGCCGAAAATAGAAAGTAAGCTTAATATATAATGAATTAAAGATGCAAGTGGGAGTTAGCTCCCATAGGAGGATTTAATTGTCAAATATGTTGTGCATTTCTTCACTTCTCACTTATCTATTATCCATGCCAAGCAAAATGCGAAGAGCTTTGTTATATTATCCTTAGACTCACTGAAGAGAAATATCATACTAATTTAGCTAATTTGTATGAGAGAAATTCAAAAAGAAAATTGAGGGTTTTTTCAAGTGCTTTTAAATTGGATTGGTTTAATAGTTTCTTTTACAAGTGTTGTTGATCAAGATGAAACTTATGAAGCTATCAATGATTTTCTTGTTAGTAACCTATTACTTAGATAATTCATTAGTGCTAATATAATCTTTCTTCTAAGGGCTTATTATGTTACATCTGTTAAAGATTGTAAACTACTTTGCACTTATAGTTTTAAAAAAAAAATTTAAGTTTTTTATTGTTAGCCTGCAATCATTCTTCTCCACACACTCATCTTAATAGAGCGATCAACTTTAACAAAGGGTAAATTATAAAAAATTTCTTCATTGCACAAGAACTACTTTAATGTTTTAAATTACAAGGCCAAAGTTAATAACACTATTATCAAACTATACTTTTGAAAAGCTTTCAAATGTATATCATGCAACTTTCTTAAAAAGTACTACACAAGCTTAAGTCTAATAATTAATTTATTAATCTCGTTGCAAGTATCTATAATAAAAAATAACTACTAATCATTACTTTCAGAGACAATGTCCCTCTTACTCATCCCGTGGGTAAAGTAAGGTAACCATATATCCTTATTTCTTTTCCTTGGTATAACTATAGAATTAAGAAAGGATTTAAACAATCTACATATATAAGGTGTAGTGAAGCACTATGCAACATCAAGACATTATAAACTAATTTTCCTATTTGGACCTAACAGTTGAATTTTATCCTTTTCTCAAGAGGTGAAAAACATGCCATTAAAAATATCAATGTATTCTTCTTTGAGGTCTAAGACACTTCACATTTGGCAATCATTATGCAAATGATATTGTTTATTTAGAGTAAATAAATGAAACACAAGTAGGAAAACAACATCAAGAAGCTCTTAAGATTTAAAAGATACAACCATCAAATCCTTTACTTGAAATCACCTTGTTCAAATGTAAGAAGTAGGTTGTTCACTTTCAAAACTACATTAACAAAACGTGCACCGAAGATAATCGGATAGTGGATGAAATTACTCTTAATGGTAGGTTTTGACCATGTCCTCTAATTTATTCCAATCAATACTCTAACAGTGCTTTATCCTTCAAATAATATTACTAATAAAGTAGAAAGTGCGATAAACGAGTTCATTTAGAGGAACAGTTATCTACCTTCCAAAATTTCGTTATAATATAGAGGCTCTTATAAATGTGTTACATTTTGTTAACAATTGGAGGAAGTTGATTCTTTAATTTGAAGACAAATGGACTTTCTATGCATATAAGGACTCTAAAATTCTTACCTTTATGGATTTTCCAAGGTGAACAACCTTCTTGAACCATTTTTCTATGATCCATGGCATTAAACAAAACAAAGGTGAAATGGTTCATCAAATTCTTCTACACTAGTAGAATTGTAGTCACAAAAACTCTATAGCTATTAATGTATCTTGAGTTCTTCCATTTCACATATGATGCAATATCTTGAAGTCAAAAATTTAAAAATAATGAATAGCAAAAAATCCTATTGAATTCTATGATAAATAGAGTTTAACATAATATCTATGCCATTTTCAACTGTAGTTTAGTCATAAAGAGAAGCTCAATAAATCTTCAATTGGAAAAATATTCATTACTTGCTCTACTTTCTATGGACAAATGAAAAACAATTAAAGTGGTTCAATGGACTCCCATAACACTAACTTTTGTAAAATTGTATATTATTTGATTGACTCGGGGGAACCAATGCATTATAGGTTGTGGTTGTGTGATCAGACAGCACTTGGGGAAAGCAGTCAATTCATTCTCAATTCCTGAAGGGTCTAAAATAAATATAGAAGAAAATCCATGATACAACAATTTGGTTTAAACCTTAGTGACAACCTAGGCTTATAAAGCATTATTATAAAATCAAATAATAAATCAATCACTATAATCATTTGCTAAAGAAATGGAATCCTTGGTGTTTGTTAATCCTTTTCAGCAAAATGAGTTAATTTCAATGTAAAGCAACTCTGTTCTAGCATATATTTAGAGAAGGCTATGTAATAGTAAACTAGTTAGCTAAATTCACTAGCAATCATATTCATTTAGACATTCTAGATCCATAAAATATTCTAAAAAGTTTCAAATATTTAATTAGAAATGATAAGGAGAGTTGTCCATATATTTATTGAGTGACTAGAAAGAAAGTCATCCAATGAATCCTTCCACAATCAAATACAAGAAATTCCTTAATAGGTTCATTAGGGTCATCCTATATTTTTTTTATACAAATCATTTTGTAATTTGGGTTGCAAAATGAGAAGAAAAATCTTGGAAAACAAACCACAAAAATTTATCATATTGTTTAACATTTTTAAAACAATTCAATTACCATAAACTACCTGGGAGTTCGTGGCTCAAGCCAAACAGGTCATATTTTTCACTGATGGAATGAACATTGTCGACATGGCTCATTTTAGTCAAGGGAAACCCATTTCCATAAAATTTCTCAATTCTAATACATGATATCTATTATTCTTATATTAAAGATAATGATTTTTCCTTTTCCAAAAGAATACCAATCCAACCCATTTCAAGATTTTTTTGTTAAAATTGAACTTGGTTCTAAAAAAATACAAAAAATAGATATACAATTTTGACTACTTTTGTTCATGTAAATTGAGTATAAATTGTATTAAAATTGCATTAAAAGCTTCTTTTTATTATTAACACAATGGTAAAGCTGTGAGATAGCAATCTACCTATGAAATTTATTTTTCTCTCTAGAAATTGGATGGGTAAAGAATGAGGAAAAAGCCATCTCTTTCTTAATAATGTCATAATTATTTTATCCAATAGTAAATGGAACTATTTATTAATTCAATCACATGGCATGTTTCTAGAAGCTTATCACTATTACGTCTTGATTGTTTGGCCATTTCATTGTTTCTGTCAACCCAATGTAAGGATTAGTTCAATGACATCACTTAGGTACAATGGTTTTATTAAACAATACATCAAACTTTGGACTTCATTTGTATGATTTGGAGATTTTTTGAATTCATTACACATTCTTAATGGCTTTTTATCTCACTAAAATGGTCACAAAAGTTTAAACAAATATGATGACACTAATCATTCATTTTAAAACGTATGGTTATGGAGGTCATCATCTTATTGTTTGACAACTTCCTCCAAAGAAATACTATCATCAGCTTAGAAGATAAAAGAACAAGGATGATTTAGATTGCTATAAAATCTTTTTTGTTGGTGTTAGAGCTATTTTGTTATGACAATACTTCAAAAAATAATTTAGATTACTTTGATGATGAACACTTTCTTAATAAGAGCAATACGATTCCTCAACCATTCTAGACTAACATTTCCAGTCAAGACTACCAAGCTTTATACATAATTCTCAATGCTAGTAGATCAATTTTGACTTTTCTTCCTCCACCTGGTGTCAGGATCATTTTCATATAGTCACTAATTAAAAAGGATTAGACAAATCTGTTGACTATTTGTCTTTCCTATTTTTATAGCAATGAAATCCATTAATGTAGAACATGATATTTTACTTCATCATAAGATGGATATTATCTAAATATGTGGCCTGGCACATACCACTTTGATATGTATAGAATGCCTCTAATTTTTATCGAGGTTGTTCAATTATGACAGTACTTGAATACACTGGTCAAACTTATCCCTTTAGACACATTATCTTGGTTGGAGCAGTTCATTTATCTAATTAGAAATGTTTTCACTTCACCAATATTTTTAGAGTGTTTTCTATGATGATTCTATACTTATACTAATTCAATTCATTATGCTCTTATATTTTCTTATATCATTTCAATGCATAAGTTAAGTGGGATCAACCATGGTGACTATGGATACCTCTATGCATTGCATCCATTCAAAACAATATATTGTACAGGTCACGCACATACTTCCATGAGATACTCCAAATTATTGAATGGTAACCAACTGGCTTACAAGATTATTGCAAATTAGCACATTGAAAGCACAAGGATGCTCATCCTCTTTCTCACATATGAACTTTTACCTTTAGAAGACTTTATTATAACACTAATGCATTTCAACTACTAAACTCTATCTATAATATTCTCCATATACAACAATATTAATTTTTTTAAAGAGAAGGCAGGGCAATTGTTTGTATGCCTTGTAGTGTTGAAAAATTAGATTAAATGATTTCAGAGGATGTTAACCACATAAAAATAACATAAATAGAATTTGAGTAAATGTTTGCCATTCATTGTGTACAAATTTCTATTTTATTTTAAAATAAATTAATTTTCCATAAAATTTACAAAAAAAAATTTAAAATAATAAATTTTAAAATCATTATAAAGTAAACCAACACTTTAAGAAAGTTAAACCGAATTCCAAGCCTAAATCTACACCAAATAAAAGCCAAATAAAACAAAACCAATTAGTGTCGACCCTTCACAAAAAATAACCCTCACGAAAATTAAGTAAATCAAAAGATCAATTACAGCCTTTCAAAGAAATAAAACTAACACAAAAAGAAAGATTGCAATGACACAAATCAAATTTTATTTTTATAGTAATCTTATGTTTGACAAAAATATTCATCAAACAATAAATGTATTATTGTTTAGTTGAATAGATTAAGAAATAAAATAATAAAGGCTTTGTTGATACAAGTAAAAAGGAATTTTGGAGCTCAAAGACTAAAGTCTAAAATGAATGAAAATAATGGTGAGCAACAATAAATATGACTTTAATTTTCTTGCTTGAAAAAATTCATAAACTTTTCACCAATCTTTTTATGCTAAAAATTGTACAAATTATAAACATATTACGTTAACTAAAAATAGTAACAAAACATCCCAATTTGCTGCTATGGGTCGAACGACACTAATTTAATAACAACTGTTCAAATGTAGTCCTTTATGCAAAATAATGAATTGGCTAGTTCAATAGTGTTTATAAAAATGACATTGTCAATCATCAAACATCATTACTACCTCTAGAGTCTAGAATATATAATAATAAATGAGAGTCACTTTATTCATTTTAATATGGATCATTAGATCAAAAATGACATGATAGAATCAAAGTAAATGATAGGCACATGATTGATTTCATCTTTTACATCTAAAAAAGACAATGCATGATCTAATAATGGTAAATATGAGCTACATGATTTTTTTTAACTTGGACCATTAGATCATAAAAGTTTCATAATCAAATAAATAAATTTAAAGTTTATGCATACTAGAATGGTGGAATAAATTTAGACCATCTGATCATGAAAATTATGTGATCGAATGATTGGAAATAAATCTATGGTTTAGAAAGAAGGATCAGTTTTCAAACATTTGATCATGAAGATAACGAGATTGAATCACTAGGTTTAGATCTACATTTTTTGGATAGACAAATAAATTTTCAACTATTTGATTTAATACTAGATTAAGAACCACACATACTTTGTCATATTTGAAGAGATGTATGAAAAAAGAATTAGGAATTTTAGTCTAATAATGCTAATTTAAACATAAGACAACTTTACATCCGGGTTTATAGGTATGCATACAATTAGTCAAACATATAGGGCTCCTTAATTCAATTAAGAGATCACCACCATTGCTTAATACTTAGTACATAACAAGTTCAACAGTGATTTTGTGACTTGATACCTTAGCTTAAAAGTCAAAGAGCGATTTCTTGATATGACAATGCGACGCTGTAGATTTTTGTTACACACATGGCTTTTATACAAAAACATTAGGCACATTGTGCAAGATCATTAAGAGTTAAGATAAGGCAAAATGATAATATATATATATATATATAATTATAAGTGTGTGTATAATTAAATCTCTTTATTAAGAAAAAGTTGTTACATTAATTTTTGAATATCTAGCATTTTTATTTTTTGATGGTTTAATTTTGCCTTACTAGGAAATGTTGAACATTTCTATCCCCATGAGCTCATGGAGGATCAAAGCAGTTTTTGTGATAATAGCCCAAATAACTAAAGTTTAACAAAGTCATAAAGCTCGAATATATTCAATCTAAATAAAAGATGAAAAGGAGCTTAAATGAGACATTAAGAACTTTTGTAAGTATGATGTTATGTTGTTAAAACATAGCAATGGTGCTTAGTTTGATGATGACAAACTTGATGTATTAATAACAGATTTGGTTGAGTGAATTTTTAGATGTTAAAGTGTTTATATGGCTTTTCAAGAAAGACATTAAAGAAGAAGAGAAAATATCAAATCTCATGAAGATCATCTTAATTTCAATAGTAAACATAAAGCGATATATTTGGAATTTAATTTTATGTATTTTAATTTTTATTTTTTATTACAATGATAAGATTAATTCAACCATTCATGCAAGCTACAAAAATGAATTTAAAATTTAATTTATTTATGTCAAAAATATTTTAGTTTTTAACATCTCTTATGATCATATGTTGATCATCATAAGAATCATTTTTCTTACCTTTAAAAATTTAATGAATGAACTGAGCTGTCTCGTCACACAATTTTGTAATAAAATAGTTGCCAACTCATTTACCTTTTTTAAGTAATATTTTGATCAGCAATTTCAACACTTAATTTTGTGATTGCATGGGCGAGATTTAATCTACAAGAAAAATTAAATTCAACTATTAGATGATAATTTAGATCTAATGGTCCAGATGAAATAATAATTTGAAAAGTACTCAAGTTTATTCAAAACTATCACTTTATGCTATTTTCACTATCGAATGGTTCAGAATGCTTCTCATCATGTGGCTCTTACAAGACTATTATTTATTAGCAATTATAAATTTTATTCAAATAATATTATGTTTGTAATTAAAAAACATCCTTCAAATCCTAGCGGTTAATGGGTCAGTTTGGTAAGTGCTAATGGTCAATATAAAATGTTTATAAAAAGGATAATTTCTAAACCAAATAGATTGACAAAATTTTATAAGAATGTAAAGAAAATGCTTCTCGTAATGATATTAAAGCCATTAGTAGGTAATGCAAATCATCACCTCCACTTGTTTGTTCCTTTATCATTAAACTCAAATTCTTAAAATTAGTTATGTTCTCATTTTCTAATTGATTAAATTATAATAGTTGCACCTTATTTGTGTATTTCATTAAGCATAAGGATTATACTATATAGATTCTTATTGTTGCTTTCCTTTCATCATTTTATAAATCCTTTTTTATTGTAAGGCATTTATGTGATGTCTTTTTCTATTTAATTATTCTAAGGGTTTAACCTATCCTATTTTTTATAAGATTTTATAAGTGTTTTTGCATTCCTTGGCCTTTCTATGAGCAAACATAGCTTTTATTTTATGTAAAACTGCTAAAAAATATACTTGTGTACACTTTAAAATTATTTTTGTCTTTTGTTTTCATAATTTCCCTAAAAATTGTTTATTAAATAAAAATTAACATATTTAAAAGAAAATTAAAATAATATAAAATTACTTTTGGGGATTTGCTCAAGCTTGTTAAAAATACTTCTATATATATTTTTGAATATTTTTATAGAAAAGTAAAATTTTTTATAGTAATTCATCATCACTTTTGCTAAACAACACTTCACATGATGCAAGAAGCTCATTAGCTTAAGATTAATATTGAAACCTCAAATGAATTGTAAGTAGTAAATTGAAAGAAAGGAGCATAGTGAAGCATAAGGAAGCAAGTTGGTATTTGAAATGAAGAGTTGCTGGCATAGACGACATTTGATCAAACTTAAGGAGTACATAAATAAAATGAACAATTTTGAGAAAAACTTTTATTTAATAAGTTTTTCAAATTGATAACTCGTAGATATTTATTCCATTACTTTAAGCGTTATTGCTATTCAAATGCATAAAAATCATGCATTTTGACATAGCATTTCAAAAGAACATAAAAAATAAATATATAAGTGAGAATGACGTGATAACATTTTTCACGTTCGATGTGAGCATAATCAAGTTTGCAATGTGATTTTGGGGTCATACCATTATTTTAGGCATTATGAGTGCATTTTCTTTGGGGCCTCCATTTTATTAGTGAATCTAAATAAGTTCTTCATCCTTACCAGACATGACAATGATGCTAACTTCTTTGAAAAACACGTCATGTTTGATGATGACTTTGCCTCCAAAAAGGATTCTCCCATCAAACTCACTCTAATAAGTTATGTTTTCACTTTGATGACCTAACGCGAAAATACTAAGACTATAATTTCTAAAAAATTGGCTACTTTAGATCTGCGATGATGGGGTGGACTCGTTCGCTTAAGATTTTCACTAGAATTGGACAACATTTGTTACTAAATGTACATTATTTGGAAAATCATGGTCTTTAAAATGACAAACTTAAAATGTTTCCCTATATTTTGAGTCATTATTGAACCTTTTAAAGCTTTAGTATGGATCATATTGGAGAACCTTTCAATCCACAAACTCACCAAGTAGTACCTATTCTCAATCATGTCAATAGTCAACAACCCATTCAAAGAAGATTCTACACAAATCAACTCAATAAGGGCCCAAGGGACTTGAGCCCATGTATTGTTGAATCTTGTTAAAGATCTTCTTTTAGATATTTGAATCTTTAGAAAGATTGTGTGCAATAATGGATTTTTGAACAAAAATTAAATATTTAAATTTTTTTCAAATACTATCTCTGCAATTTTAAGCATGGATGCTCAATGGTCCAATGTAAGTAAGAAAAAGTTATAAACCCTTATTTGTAAGAAATGGTGAAGATGAGAAATTCCAATTAGTTAAGCAGTAAGTAATGTGAAACATCCAACTTCGTTAGTCTTCAATGTAGACACCTAAAGGTTGGATAATGAATGAAAATCAATGAAGCAAAGTAAGGTATAGAAATTTAGAAGGGTATGATAGGACCTTAACATGCTTGAAATACCCTTGGCTCTATAATAGAAAGAAATAACTACATCAAAGAAAATTAAAACTTAATAAAAGACCCTAATTGTATAATGAATCATCTATTTGTTCATTTTTATGATCAACTTCAATGAAAAATTCTAAAGTAAGAGTAAAACGTTTAAATTAACTTGAAACAAAGGAAGGATATTTCACTTATACAATAAGTGGAGATTTAATCTCTCAAAAGACTTAATAACAATCCCTAGGAAAAATCAAAATTTCTTAATCATTTTGAGATAGACTATAACTACTTTATAGTGGTTACCAAGCACAGGTCAATGAGAAAAGCAACAAAATTGAATGTAAATAATTGATTTTCTAGAAAAAGGTAAAAAGAAGCATTTAGGAATCTCATAATGCAAATATCACATATTATAAATAATAACTTTCTAGATTTTGAGCATCAAGGGTTTAGTTAGTTATATAGTGTCTTGATGTCTTAATAACATGATCAAAAGGCACAAGATTAAGTCAATTGTAATGTGGGAAGCCTTTGCAAGTGATAGACAAATGGACATTATTAAAGGATACAAACTTTTAACTTTTTTGAGGGCAACATTTCTAACAAAATATTTGTGTTGTAGTTGTAGTGTTTATAATGCCAAATAATGAAAAAGAAGAAAAATGCCTTCACATGGTTATAGTGCATGATATGTAAATGATGTGTTAGCTATTGAATATTGACTGGTTCATAGAATTTCCTACCATAATGGTTGAACATATGAACAATATCTTATTAGACCACTCCTCATATATATCGTTTCTCCATCAATAATTTAATCTAAAACTAGAAAACTTCGATTTAAAAGAACTTGGGTTGAGGACATAGAATTCTATGTAGTGGTTTCTTAGAACTTGAGTCTTCCAATTGCTAGATCAAGAATGAGGATCCTAGCGTAAAGCTAATGAGATTTAAAGATCCCTTTAAAGAATGAACTAGAACTTAATTTAGTAATATATTTTATAAGATTGAATTACAAGAATAACATGTTATGAAGAAGTAAAACAAATTCAAAGAGTTATAGATGAGTTATCAATGTTGGAACTAACACAGCTTTGGAGAAACTAATCATGGTTGCTAAAATAGAGGAGATGTATTACAGCCAAGAAACATTTATTGTTTGACTCAAGGATGATGATAAAAGCACTAATTATTCCACACAATGATCCATAATGGGAAAAGGGACCTTAATACATCAAGAATTAAAGATTCAAGTGGGAGTTAAGTCTTAAAAGATGATTTAGTTTTGAAATATGTCATGGACTACTTCAGCTCTAACTAGTGCCTACTAAATAGGTGCTTTGCTTTGTTAAGCTTAGACTCACTAAATAGTACTATGATGTTGATTCAGCATACTAGCAAGGAGAAAATTTAACAAATTACTTTTTGGATGGGCTCTTTAAGTTCTTATGGATTGGATGGGTTTAATGGTTTCAACTACAGGCATTGTTTGACCATAATTTAAGATAACATTTTTGATGCTTTCATTATTTTTCTTGTTGGTAGCACTTCTCCTAAAGAATTCACTAGTAGTAATATAATCTTCCTTCCAAAGTTTTTTGTTGTACAACTTTTGAAGATTTTAGAAAAATTTGTTTCTATAGTTTCTTCTAAAAAATTATACTCACTATCATCTCGATGGAACAATCAGCTTTTAGAAAGAGGAATTCACTAAAAATATCTTACTTGAATAAGAATGACCTAATGATTTAAATCACAAGATCCAAGGTAATAACTCTATCATCAAGCTAAACTTTAGAAAAATATTCAGTAGTATATCTTATGGTTTTGTTAAACACCTACTACACAAGTTTAACTTCAATAGTTAATTTATTAATCTAATTATGAGTATTTATAATATATTAATTTGTTGTCGTTATTAATGAGAAACAAAATGAAACCTTCCAATTTTCTCATTGGCTAAAGCAAGGTAATCCTTTATCCCCACTTCTTTTTCACATAATGGTTGAAGTGCTAAGAAGAGGGTTAAACAATCTACATATACAAAGAAAAGAGGATCACGAGGCCCCCCAAAGTGTTTGTCAACCAAACTCCCATTTTTGCTATGTAGATGGCTTTATCCTCTTCTAAAGAGGTGACAAATAGTCTATTAAATCTATCAAGTTATTTTCTCTAAGCTCGAGAGCACATGAAGTTTATTGAATGTTGTACAAAAGCATATCTTTATTATATTTAAGTACAACAAACACAAGCTCAAGAACATCATCTAGAAACTCCTAGGATTCAAAAGATGTTATCCTTCAATCCTTTAACTTGAAAGTACAATATTAAAAGCAAAGAAGTGAGTGGTTTACTTCCAATACTAGATTAGTAATATTTGCAAGATGAAATTACTCTTAATTGTAGTTTGTAATAATTAGTCGAGTCCTCCTATTAATACCACTTTATACTCTAATGACACCTTATCTTCCTAACAGAATTATCAATATTGTAGAGAGTGTGACAAATGGTTTCCTACAGGCTAATAATGATTAGGTGAGTAAGCAAAGTTTGGCCAACTAGAAATAAATTAGCTTCCCCTTGGAAAAATATGGATTAGTGGCTAAGAAATTGAAATATTTCATGGATGCATGTAATGCAATGCTTTGTAAGAAGGTCTACACCTCAAAAACTATATGAGCTAGAAACATTAGTGGTAATTACTTCAATAAAAATTGTTATGGAGCAAGCTCCTAACTTGGAATGATATAGACAAAATAGTTCTCAATATTTTCGTACATGGAACCAAATAGACATGGATGGATACAATTCACTGTCAATTAAATTTGATATAAGCTTACAAGTAATTCCCTTATTCATAAGTTAGAATAAATAATGAAGATTTCTTACCAGACTTCATAAAATTAGGCACCTAAATAATTAATTTCCATTTTCTAACTACTTGAGGAAATTAAATTTTAAATTTATAAACAAATACCCTTACTATGCATATGGAGATTTTCAAAGTCATGATTTTATGAAGTGTCTTAGTTGCATAAACTTATGAAACCACTTTGCCCCAAAGTTTAACAATAAACACATCCAACATGATGCTTCTATAATGGTGGAATTGTAGTCACACACATCAAGAATTTATATAGTGATTTCCTAGATCTAGGTCATACTTATCATGAAGTTAATACTTTATCAAATAATGTTTTTAATGCCACACACATCTCTTAGGGATTTTGTTATCTAACAAATGTTGGATGTCTCACTAGAGATTTTGGTCAAGTCAAAATAATAAGAGGTGTGGCTTATTAATTTAATGGGCAAAGAGTACCCAAGAAACATTTTCATTGATAGATTCTAAATGTTGAACATTTGTGACAACTAAATTAGGTCATTATGGCCAAGGTGCATATGCACCATTACTTATAACACAATGACCATGGAAACATGTAAGTTTGGACATAGTATTAGGAGTTTTCAAAATTAAAAGAAATATTGATTCTATATTCATATTGATAAATTTTTTAAAATTGCTCATTTATACCTTACTATTAGATGTCAAATACCTCCCATATTATGAAGTGATTTCTTGATGAAATTTTCAAACTACATGGCTTACCTCAAATAATTGCTTTATATCATGATGTTAGTTTTACTAGATACTTTTGAAAAATACTTTGGTGCGAAAAACAATGAAAACTTATGTTTTTATGGACTTATTATCCAAAAAATAGTGAGGAAAATAAAAGGAGTCAATAGAAGTTTAGGTCATCCTTTTTGTTGCCTAGTAATTGAACATGTTGAAACCTGGAATCTGTCATAGCATTCCACTTATTTCATTTATAATGATTCAATTAATAGAACAATAGGTTTGAGTCCTTCAAACCATCCTAAGGGACCTATTGATTTTTTTCTCTTACCTTATGATTTAGTACTTCTTCATTTATTGAGTCTTTTGCACATCATATTTTGTTATTACATAAATATATTACTAAATAAATTAATTTAAATATATAAATATATAAATAACTAGAAAATACTCATTGAAAACATAGAAAGTTTTTTGATAGTGATTATATAATGATTAGTGCTTGGTTTGAGAGACTCTACTTGAAACTGTTAAAATATTACATGCTTATAATACTAGACCATTTACAATTATATAAAGACTAAGTACCTACATTTATGTTTTGATTTACCTAAAGATTTAAAAATTAGGGCTACATTCAATGTTCAATAACTTGTATCTTATAAAAAAACTATGCCTAATACCTACTGAGCCTTTTTAGCATTTAGCATCATTGCCATGTAAAAATATCATAGCAACACATTTGCCAAATCTTATGAGCTTTATGATCAAGTGGAGCAAGTCTTTGATGATCAAAAAATCTTAACATTGAATCATGTATAACAAAGATTTTTTGTAGGTTGATAGGACAATTAAGTCTTTGATGACACTTGGATTAATAAGGAGGAGCTTCACCACCTAAATTTAGAGATTTTAAAGTAATATTAGAGATTTTAATATGACTTCATGGAGTTGAGCTCTTCCTCACCTAGGGAGAGTGATATAGTAGTTATTATGTTATGAACTCCTTGTCATAATATTTTGTCTGATGATAACAAACAAAAAATATTTTTATTAAATTTTTTAAGTAAATTTTTAGAATTTAGATAATATATGCTTATGTTTGTGAAAGAACACAAAGAAGAGAAGTAATGTAAAATCAAATAAAAATCATCTTAGTTGTAGTGGCAAATTGTCTTGCCTCTTCTCCACCAACAATTGTATTTTCGGTGTAGGCTATTAAAATCACTTTTCTTTTAGGATAAGATCACTCATGTCAATGATCAATTTAATTCTTTGACTCTTGTAAAAGTTTTTGCTAGTCTAATAATCCTATGATTTCCAATTCTAAATTAATAGAATCATTAAATAGGCTCTTATTCAAATATATCATTTGAATCTAAATAGTTTTCAAATAATTTATGAGTTAATAATAGGTTTAGCATATCATTTTACATTAGGTTGGGTTAGGCCTTGTTAAAATCCCATAAAGATAGCATTATTCAAGCCCAAATGTGCCTGAAGAAATGAGGTTATGCCTATATTCCAAAGAAAAAGGCACGTGATGTAATGGCTTCCTCACTAACTATGACAAAGAAGTGAAAGGATTATATAACCTAAGCCTAATTGACTAGGTGTTGTTCGTTGTTGGCTCACTTGGTAAGAGCCCAAAATCAAAACCTTTTTCATGCATCTTTTGATTTACATATTATTTCCTATATAATTATTAGTATAGCTTTTGTGAAAGTTTCATTACAATTAAAAAAATTTCGGTATCTAATGTGTGATTTTTTAAAAAATTTCACACCCTAATTTCAGTTGTGCCCTTTTAAGTGCCTTTTTTACTAGTAGTATTATATGTACATTTTAAGGAAGCTTATATTATTAAGGACCATTTTATTTTTTTAATAGTTTCTTACATTAGGATATGGTATAATAAAAGCGTAGGTGTTCTTTGCACCATGTGCTTTGGAGAACAAATATGATTTTGACCACACCAAACTATTTAAGTATCGTATTTTTGTGACCTTATGTTATTCCTAATGCATGATTTTTTATTTAGTAAGCCCAAAACATATAAGTGATGATTCTTATCTTATGGTGCCAAATGTTGCTTGATTTGAGCTTACAAAAGTCATATGAACGATATTGAAATAAGCTTAGGGGTGTGGAAGAATATTGAGAACCCAAAGGACATAATAAGTTTGTGTTTAAGGAATGTTTTGTTCTTTTAAGTACTTATGTAATGAATAAATTACTTTTTATTAGATATTTAGCAAGAACTACACATTGGTCTTTTTTCAAGCATGCACATGCGATTCATTTTAGGCATTGATAGAATTGGATATGATATTAGCCCACAAACACATATTCATCTGAATTTTACAAATCCCATTAAAATGTGAAGCCATACCTGACTCGAATCTTATTTCGATTAATCATCTTTGCCAGTGATAAGGGTTGACTATAATGATATATTTTTCCCAGTTGCTATCTCTATTATTTTTGCTCTATTCATCCAAACAAAATTCATAAAAAAATATGTCGTAATTGATGTTAGTTGCTGTGCATCACTCATTATCGATAGCTGCCTTCCATCGCCTGATCATCTACTCTCCCAATCATTGCTACCTAATTACACAACATCACCTAGGTGCCCCCCATCACTAGGCCAACTACTACTTCCCAACCACCTACCCCCTCTCAACTGGTCATTGGCTACCATCCATTGATCATCATCAAACACCATCATTTGTCTTCACTACTGGCATCCTAGTCACATCATCAGTGATGTTCGATCATCATATATTATGATTTCATTATTTTTTGCATGTCATAAATTTTTTAATATATTGTTTATATCATTTATTAAATATGATTGATCTACTTAGAGTTAATGTCATAGAATTATAAAGATTTTTATCAATTCTTAAGTGATTTATTTCAATAATTATCCTTCTCTATATATTTTTTATTTAATATAGTTGATCTTTTGAAATTAATGTCTTGAAATTCTAAAGATTTTTTTAAGATTCTCAAGTGATTTAATTCTAAAATTATCATTCTCATTTTTTCTTGCTCAAGGTATTTCCCAAAAGTGTATTCTCCTTTTTTTCTTGCATTGAGCCCTCTTTCAACTATAAGTAATGGAAGCTCTCTCATTATAATGTAGTTATCGATGAAAGAAATTTCTCTTATTTGTGTGCTTCCATTTTTTGAGCAAGAAGTGTGTACCTAGCTCTAGTTAGAGAGATTCCAACTTTCTTTTTGTTGTAAGATACAATGATCGAAGGTGACAGAACTTCTACTAGAAGAGCTGACAACCAAACAAATTCCCCTTTCTAACAACACCCATAAGTCTTCACTCACTTTGTTAATATTTTCACCCATTCACCAAACTTTCACCCTCCTTAATATGGCTCGAGATCCTAGCCAACCATCTTATTATCGCATTATCATCCCAATAAAACCAAACCTCGAACTCATCACTATTTTCTATCTTTGATAATTTGCACACAAACTCCAAAGGAAACATAAGCCACCATCAGAAAAAAAGTGCACTCTTCTTGTATATTTTTTTTCCAAATGATAATCTAAAGTAAAGGATTCTCTTTCATCTATTTGAGTACTTAAAATAAAGTTTTTTTTAATTTTTTATTTTATTTGATTGAAATTTGATATGATAATACTACGTAGTAAAACTTTATAATTAACTCTTAATATGTTTATCACATATTCTACTTAATAGTCTATGCTACAAATTTAGAGCCTAATATTTAAAATTATTGTAAAATACCTCACACACCACCTAATGCTATTTAGTGTATGATATTTTTTAATATTTTTTAATGATCATTTAAGTATTTCTATATTATAAGCTCAAAATTAAACTATAGTAAAAGTATAATTTATCATATATCAACTTTGTCTAATTGCTATGGTTTTCCATTTAATATAAAAAACAATATTTAAAAAAAATTCTACGAATAATTTTCTTCTGCTTCAAAAAAAATTTTACTTAATATGTGCACTGATATGACTCCCTATCATCTTTATCGAGAACCATAAAGTTCTATGTATGAGGTGGTTTGGTAAAAGTTAGACCATGATCACTTGTCATGTTCTTTTGGAAATACATGTCATTTCAACATTGGTAGTCTATAGTTGTAGTTCAATACCTAAAAATTATTTTAAATAAAAAAAATATATCAAAAAGAGGATATCACCGATTATTCTCTTTTCTTGATATGCTTATGTTTCAAACTTTTATATGATCACAAGGCCTTTTAGGTCTTATCAAATATCAAACTAAAGTTAAGAATCAAGTCAAAACTAAAGATAAAACTTAATCCAAGATTGCATGCTAGAACTATCATGATCAATAGTCTAACTCACATAGATGGTTAGAAAAATTTTATTAAACAAATAATATGAGTCTAAACTTAGAAGATTAAGGGAATAAGTACCACACCAAATAATCTCGTAAAAAATCCTAGAAGACATAAAAACAATAAAAGATATGATGATCCTTCTTATGAATCTCCCCAAGATATCCATAAGACAAATCATAACTATAGAAGAAGAATGAACGTTCTAAGGAGTCAAAGCTAAATGATAATCTAGATGTAAAGAAGAAAGACTTAGGAGCCATCAAAAGAGAGAGAGAGAGAGAGCAAATCCTTAATGTAAAACTAAATGCTCTAACTTTTAACGATAAGTCTAATCTTAAGGATTATATTAACTAATAGACTACTATAGATGATTACTTTAACAAGTACCAAATAATTTATACAAAAAATATTAATTTATTAAGACTAAACTCAATAATACTATACATAGGTTATGTGAAAACTTAAAGTGGTAATATGTTATTAATTATGAAGAGGTATCCCAAAACTTGTAGAAACTCTAAGATTGAGTTAATATTGAATTATTAGATAAATAACAAACATTTTTGAAGATGATAAATCTATTAAAGGGTATATTAATAAGTTTGAGGATTATAAACTTTGAAGTGATAAAGATGAATCCAAACATGTAATACTCTCAAATTTTTTGGTTGGTTTAAAGAAATATATATAGATTGAGCTTAATTTAAAAATGTTACTACCCTAGATAATATTTGTCATATAACTACAAATATGAAAAAAAAGATAGAACAAACAACCTATTTTAAGAGAAATGACCTTCCAGTCCCTTTAAAGGCTTGCACAACCATTACTTGATTAACTCACTCATACGCACTTCATCTATCCCCTCTACCATAGTTTCTAAATCTCTTAACCCTATATTATCATCCACTTCTTTAACTTTTCTTCAAGCAAACCCATTTTGTTCCAAATTACTTGTTCTAGATCTCCTTTTTTAAGGGCCATGAAAGCAACATGTACTCATCAACCACTCATAGAGAGTCATGGCTTTAAACTCATACAGTAATAATGAACAAGACGAGTCAAAGGATGAAAAACATGCAATGTCTAATAAGGATGTTGTGTAAGAAATGGAAAATATGATGAATTTAGTGGTTTTAGTGGTTAAGTGCACCCTTATAATCTCATAACTGCAAGATGACTGGAGGTGCACCAATATCTTCATTGCAAGTATAAAAATTTAGCTGTAGGTATACAAATGTAATAGGCTCCTAAACAATAAGAGTTTCTCTATTGAAACACCCAAACCTCTACTTTGTCATGAATAGGTAGACTGAAACACCTACTAAGTAACGATGTTATGTACCCTTAAAATTGGAATGATTTAGTGATGTTATTTCATTCAATATAATATTTGTGCAAGTAACTCAACTTATCCCAAGAAGACAAAGGTTTTTTAATGGGATATGATTTTGAATGGTAAGACTAATGCATGTTCTTTCATTTATGAAGGAAATTCCATCACATTATAACCTTCTCCACCTCACCAAAAATCCCAGTCACTTAAGCCTAATAAATCTACAAAAAATTTTAAGCCCATGAGCAATAAAAGGATAAGACAAAGAATTTTAGCTTAGTTATACTACCTTAAGTTATGAAGAGCATTGAGCAAGGAGACTTTGTTTGGATTTTTATAGTTAAGAACTTGGCCACCACCATACTAAACCCACCACTTATTATATAAGGCTTTCTAGATAATTTTATTGATATTTTTCAATACATTCTACCACACATGTAGTACATAAAACTAATGATCAATCTAGTTCCCAAAATGAGCCTACCAACCTTCCCTATTATAGATTAAGCAAAGAGTCTCATACTATGTTAGCTTATCAAGAAGAACACCTACTTGAAAAGAGATTTATGCAAGAAAATATTAGTCCTTGTGCTATCCTTACACTTTTAGCAAGCATTAAGGATGGAACATGGAGGATGTGTGTTGACAATCAAGAATAAAATCAAATCACAACAAAATATAAGTTTCTTACATTTTTTAGACGACCTCTTAAATCATATCTTAAGTGCCACAATATTTTCTAAAATAAACATAAAAAGTTGTTATACTTAATTAAGGATTATAATGCGATATGAATGAGAGATAGTATTTAAGAGTATTGTTAGTTTGTATGGATAGTAAGTGATGCGATTTAGTTATAACACACACAATGTAATTTCATGAGATTGATGACCTAGGTTTTAAATATTAAGGTAATTTGTCGTACTTTATTTTGATGATATTTTTTCTTATAACTAGTCTATTTGCACAAATTGTGTTGCACTCTATAAAAGAAATACTTATTTGTCAATCTAAATAAATATGAATTCTTCACAACTGAGATTGACTTCTAATGATACATAGTTTTTTCTAAAGAGTTGTCTAGTGACCTTAACAAAATCAAGACATTTATGAGTGACCAACTAAAACAATAATTTATGACCTTAAAAGCTTTAAAACTCTAGCCACCTTTTATCGTTGATTTTCAAGCCTTAAGTACTATTATTGCATTGATAACTATTTGTTTTAAGTCTGTTTAGGTTACTTTGACAAAATCTATAGACCTAAATTTTAAAAAATTGAACGAGATTATAATTAAGGCACACATTCCAGCACTACTTGATTTTTTTTGCTGCTTTTAAGGTTGTATACAATGGACTAGAAGTAAGGATAGGTGATTTCGTTTATCAAGATAAATATCTTATTGCCTTCTTTCATGAAAAACCTAATGATGTTAAAAGGATGTGTTCTATATATGAAAAGAAAACTATATGCCATAGTTTAATCTTTAAGTCGTTAAAAATATTACTTGTTTTTCAAAGAATTTGTCTTTTACTCTAACCATAAGGTGCAAAGGTGCCTAAATACATAGTGAGCACTTAGTTATACATTTGTTGTCAAACACAAGATTAGCTACAAAATTATAGTTGATGCATTTAATTAATATGTTCACTTATTAACCATTTTTTGATTAAAGTCCCAAAATTTTACTAAATTAAAAACAAATATCTTGATTATTCTAATTTTGAACGAATTTATCAAAAAATCAAATCAGCTCCAAACCTTGATTCTAGAGATTTTAGCTTAAAAGATGGGTTACATATATAAGAATAAATGGTTACATATTCCAAATTCCTCATGTAAACATTTCTTTGTTTGGGAAATACATGTCAGAGGATTATCTGATCATTTTTAAAGAGATAAAACTCTTTGAGAAATCTCAAAGAGATTTTACTGGCCTAAGATGAACATTATTTACATCTATTGTAGCCCAATGTTACATATGCCTGACAACAAAATCTTGAAATATAGGCCAAGGACTTTACATACAACTATCCATACCTGATAAGCCATGGCAATACATAACTATGGATTTTCTATTTGGATTACCTAATACCTCATTAAGGCAAGACTTCATCCTCATGGTCACTCATTGTTTCTCTTAAATGACTTAATTTATCATTTGTTATAATACGACAAATGCAACCCATGTAGCTAAGATTTTGTTCAATGAAATAATTATATTACCTGGTGTTCTATCGACCATAATATCAAAATGAGATGGAGGAATTACTAGTTATTTTTTTAAGATCTTATGGAATTTACTATGAACTAAGCTAAAACTATTTTTAGCCTACAAAAATTAAATAGATGGACAAATAGAAGTATTAAAGCAAAGATTGAAAAATCTTCTTTGTAGGTTAATAGGGAAATAACTAAGCTTTGGGGCAACTACTACTATGAGCAAAATTTGCATGCAAAAACTGTTAATCATAGTATTGGTCGTATGCCATTCGAAATTTGTCTTAGTAATAAGCAAAGGTCTTCGATTGATATTATTGCCTTACTAGTAGAATTTCATACTTCTACTTCTACTTCTTTATTTGCTTCTAATATGTTTTTATGGTGTAAAGTAATATATGAAAAACTAATCTAAGTAATGAAAGACAAGAAATGAATAAATAATGATAAAGAAAATTTATAATTTTGTGAAGAAAATTATGTTATAATTAGTGTTAGGTTAGAATGGTTCCCTTTTGGAGCTTACAAAAAAATTAAAAGCACATAGAGTTGGACCTCTTAAGATGTCAAAAACTAGGAACTAATGTGCATGTACTAGATTTGTTAGAAGAATATAGGATTATTGTTACCATTAATGTTAAGGATTTAGTCCCATATAAGGTGCAACATCTAATACCTATTATGTCAGTTGAGTTTAATTCTCTTATATTGAGTGAAATCATTCTTAGCGCTATGTTAGACCTAACAGTAAGTATGAAAAATATGAAAACATTTTACATCATATGAAAATTCTAACCAAAGATTATATACTTAGAAAATTTTTAGTTTATTGCAAGGGAATTTCTCTGATCGAGAACGCTTGGCTTATTTTTATGATTATATTATATCTTGCCACACTTATTGGAGTACTTCTATACCTATCACCCTGATACTCTACATAGGGAGGATGATGTCAGAGCATCTTGTCTTAGCTCACAAACACATGCTCAATGGCATCATGCTAAACCCATTCAAACTCAACATCGTAATCGAGCAAAATCTTATTTCAATAGTCATCTTTGTCTACTATATGGGTCAACTATTGTACTGTAGTTTTTCCAAAGATTATCTCTATTATTTTTTCTCTATTTGTCCAATCATATTTTGTAGTAATATATGTCATCGTCAATGTCACTTCTTGTACATGTATTTCTTGCTATAATTAGTCATTCGCCTTTTCCTGATCATCAGTCACTTCCAACTCTAATACCTAATTGCCCAACATCACCTGGGTGCCCATCATCACTAAATTGCCTTCTATTTTACAGCTGCCTGCAATTGACTGGTTGCCTATCAACTAACACCTTCTGGCCACTGTCAATCATGGTCATGTATCTTTTCCACAATTGACATCTTTGTGATATCATCATTAACATCTAATCATCATGTTACACAATTGCATATTTTTTTGTCTAAATTTTTTTATGTTATTTTATATTTTACATTTAATGTGGTTAACCACTTGGAGTTAATGTCATAAAATTCTAATGATCTTTTTAGATTCTCAAGTGATTTAATTATAAAATTATTTTCACATATATTTCATATTTAATGTAGTAAATCTATTTAGAGTTAATGTCATGATATTCTAAAGATTTCTTTCAGATTCTTAGGTGATGTAACTTCAAAATTATCTTTTCTTTTTTTTCCATGTTTATGATATTTTCCAAAGGTGCATTTTATATTTTTAATTCTTTGCATGTTTTGGGCTCTCTTTCATCTACAAATAAGATAGTTTCCTCTATTATATCGTTGATATAAATGAATAAAATTTCTCTTGTTTCAATGCTTCCACCTTATTAAGAAAAAGTGCTTGCCCAACTCTAGTTGGAGTGATTCCAACATTCCCTCCTTTGTCAGAGACAAGGATTGAAGGCGAGAAACCATCGACCAAGAGAGCAAGCAACCAAACAAATTTTTAGTTTTACGAATACCTGTAAGTCTTCACCGACCTTTTGATCTCTCTTGATCTAATCGCTAAACCATCACCCTCTTTAATGAGGCTCCATGTATTAACCTACCATTTTCTTATCCTTTTAACTAGGCTTCCTCACTAACCCAAACGTCCACCTTGTTATTTTCTAACTTTACTACTCCATATGTTAACTCCAAAGGAAACTATAAGCCACCATTACTAAAAGGGTACACTCTTTCTATAATTTTTATTTTCTAAGTGATAATCTATTATTAAAATTGCTCTTTCTTTTATTAAACTACTCTATATAAGTTTTTCATAAAAGTTTTATTTTAATTACGTAAAATTTGTTGTGATAAAACTGCCTTGTAGAACTTTATGCTTAACGCTTAACGTGTTGTCACTTACTCTATTTAATAATTCATGCTATAAATTTGGAGGCTAATCTTTGAATAATTACAAGATGTTACATATGGAACCTATCCCTAATTAGTCAATAATATAGTTTAATATTCCTTTATAATTTATGAAGAATCTTCAGTATTATAAGTTGTAAGTTAAATTCTAGTAAAAGTTTAATTCCTCAAACATTAATGGATTATCTCATAAGGTGAATAGACAAATATAGAGGTATAAAATTTAGCTTAATAATTAGTTTAGAAATTATTTCATTGTGCCCAAAGTTTTATGTAAATACTATGGAAACATAGAGGTAAGAATTTGATTCTAAGGGTGCACTATACTTGCTACAATAATGAATACTGCTTAAGCTAAAATAAAATTTGTATAGCTTAATACAATACCAAAACATTTTATTTTAGTTGTTAAAATTTAAAAAAATGAAAATTTTTTCTTTCCCTGTTATGTTCTTTTTTTGGCCTCTAGCATTACATCACTTTCTTAATATTTTTTTTGGAAGAGCTTAGATGTGCATTTTGGAAGGGCTTAGAAGAGTTATATCACAACATTCAACATAAAATAATTATTAAACATTCTTTCGTAATAGTGATTCAATGATTATTTTATGACTTATTATTTTATATCTCAAAAAGGATACATTAAATTTTATTACCTCCCCTTATGTTAGGATTATAATTCTTATGTTTTAATCGTCTTAGCATGTATTAAGAGACCAATCTAGTGCTTTGTTTTAGGAAAGGAAGAACACTCTTAGAGCTTTATTTTATCGTTCGTTAGAGTTATGTTAAAACACATAGAAATGTAATGATGGTAAGTTCTTATAGCCAAAAAGTAATTTTCAGGAGCCCAAGCTCATGAAAATTGATAGAGGACTTTACTCTTTAGCCTACATAATTAGCAACTGCAAAAATTTCTCTATTTATAAAGGATTGGTAAGGTAGTGATAGGCTTAAGCATTATAAATCAATGGCCAATGAAGTCCATAGTTTTGTTGAGAAAACCATGTAATATTTTGTTAGTGCCTTTCCTTAGTGAATATTTATCTTTCTTTTTTCATGATTCTTTTCAAATGTTTCCATTATAATTCTTTAAAAATTATTTAAAAGCTCTAATAACTCAAAATTCAACCCCCATCACAGGTTTAGTTATAAGGCATCTAGTGAGTCGAACTCCAAACCTTACTATAAGTACCGTAATAACCTAAAAAATGCTAATAGTCATTATGAAAGAATCCCATGAGACCTAAAGGTCTACGATAACTATGGTATAAATTGTTATCTTATAACAATTAGTAGCTTAACATCATTATAAGTATGTTGAATTTTTTATGCTTGTAATTGGATGAGGATTATAGTTAAATGCATGTATCAATATCAAATAATTTTTGTAGGATAACCCTACGTCTATAAATTATATTTTTAAATGACCTCATTCATGGATTGAATAGGGAAAAAAATTATATCATTACTATTCATCATATCAATTGTGAAGTTAGTTAGATAAATGATCCATGTTAATATTAGATCATGCTTTTCATAGCTTCACTTTAGTTCACTTATGCATCACATTTATAATAGAGTTCAAAAAAACATTACTGTATCACAATACAAACATATCACGTAGTAATTAGCACTTTGTTGATTTTGATGCATTTTTGAGCTCACTAAAAGTATGCTAAAAAGACCACTAACATTAACACCAAAAATTACATCCATTTCAAGCTTTTTTTTTCATAATGTTATGAAATATACATTCTTGGAAAGATACATAATACTTAGTGTCAAACCATAAATTTCATGGTGTTGGATACCAACTTCTGATTTGTAGGTAAACTCATTCATGTAGGAAAGCAATGTGCAAGTGAGTACTATTACTTGAAGGAGCATTGTGTGATGCCAACTTGCATAGGAGCTGTGTGATGAGTGATCTCTTATGTTAGTGGCATTGGAGTGCTAAATATTCTTCTAAATTTAACTTCTATAGGTTAAGTTAATATTCGTTTTTGGTAACTCTTAGTGATGTAAGGTACGCTTATGTTGTACAATAATATGTTTAGAATAGGAAATCTATGAAGACATTTATGAATTATGAGGGAAAATGAGTTTTTTCTTAGTTGTTTCTCTATTTCGTATAAATAGGCATTATTTTCTCCCATAATGTGTTTAATAAAAAAGTGACAAATTCGAATCATATTCAATCATCTAGCATCATTTTATTTAAAGGGTGTTCTTTTGTTGGACATTTTATTGAAATAACATTTTTGGATAATGTTCAAGTACATTCCACTGCTACTGTAATATAGTACTTTCATACATTCATAATCGTACAAATCTCATGTTTTTTTAAACTTTTAATTTTAATGAATTAGTGATATTTATTACTTATCCATGAAATTCAAATAGGGCTAATTTTTCTCAATTTTATAGTAACAACATTCTTAAACATTCCCTTGGCTCAATTTGTGGTAAGGAAAGATCCTAAATCAAGTCCTTTAATGAGGGGAAGACTTGTAACCATACATTGAGGCATTGTATTAGCATAGCATTGAGTGCCAAAGTGAGGCCTTTTGTTGGTGGAGACTTGAAAGACTTGCTCCAAGGCTTGGAGTAAAGTGTATTATTGAGGAATATACATCTTATATGCTTTTTTATTAAAGATTAGGCATAAATTTTTTTAATAAAAGAATGTTTGTGTGATGCCTTTTGTTTATGCTCAAGTGAAGTAAAGGAGTGATTATATACCCAGGTCTATAAAATTCTATGGGGGTGTATAATACAACCCAGTGGTTGAATATCTTTAAAAGTTTAGTGTGGCTTACTTTCTTACATTTTTCTTCATATTTTTTATATGAGCCAAAATGAAAAAAATTCAAAATCAACTATGATTTTGAATTATAAAAAGTGTCAACCTTGGTTATTCCAAAGGGCAAAAAAGTTTTATTAAAGTAGGTTGTTGCTTTATAGAGAGAAGTTATTTATTCCATAGGCTTAACATTACAGAGTAGATCTACTTTAAGGATATTTCATAATTTCTTTAAAATTTTGCAAAATCTCCTTTAGGAGCATGCTCAACAAATAGCTATTGTTCATAAGTCAACAATTTTCATTTTAGAAAAATTCTTTCGAACTATTTTGTTCAAGATGTTCATTTAAAGTTAAGGAAATTATTTGAATAGCTCATTACATTATTAAGAAAATTTCTTATGAACATAATGGCAAAACGTTATTCAAATGGCATAAATAACTTTTTTGTGCTATATCATAAGAATTTGCATTAAAATGTTAATGCAAAGCACTTTCTTTATGGCTATGTGTGTGTTAAATGGGTTAAATGGAAAAGAAAGACATAAGGTAATAAGAAGAAAGAGAAGAAAAAGAAGAGAAAGTGGAGCCCCAAATGTACATTGTCCCTTTCTTGGAAAATCACTCATGATCCAAATGAATGTTCTTCATATAATAAGGTCAATTCAAATGTTTAATTTTATGATGAATCATCTTCCTCAATGGTGGAATGGCATTACAACTTTGGAAAACATAGGAAGAAATATTTTTTTGTAAAGGAATATTGTGCATTTCATGAAAATAGCATTAATGGTCTAGAAATGAAATATAACTAGCTTATGTAAAAAATGAACCATTATCATTGATGTTTTTTAGAACATTTCTTTAACTAGTGAATTATATTAAAAAAGAATGACTATGACATTTTTTTTCTAGAACATGATTCAATTTTCAATTATTTGATAATAGAAAATAACTTGCTCAGAAATAAATATTTCAATTAGAAGAATGAAAAACTTCTACTGTTTGAGTTGTATGAAATATATTATTTGGAGGAAATATTTTTAATTTATACATCATATGTCCATATGCGTGCATCATCATAAACTCTTGCTAACATTGAAACTAAAGAAAGATTATCAATGCAAATGCCTTATCATAAAAGACCAATTTGCATGCCTTTCATTTGTATCATCTAATGTAATTCAAAATTATTACTGTAGACTAAATCATATTTTATTAAACTAACCTTTAAGCAAAACTATGATTTTAATTAAATGTAAATATGTTTGGTTTTCCTAGGTGACATTGTTTTTGATGTGACTTGAAATTCTTCACACATTACACACTGCTACTTATAATGAATCCCAAGTTTGTTTGGATTCCTAAATACATAGCTTAGGTAATTGTGTAGGTCTCCATTAATTTTATGCACTTATAAAGATAAACCTTAACTTTGTTTCCATTAGAATGCCAAACCTTATTCCTTATTAAGAGTAACATCTTAAAGTATTTGATTTTTGAATTATTTAGGATGAGTAGATAATATTATCCCATCTTGGTCCTTCACATTATAGGCTAATTCAAAAATCTATTTTATATATCAGTTTTATTTCAATATTTATTCACAATTTTTTTTATCTATCATAAACTTAGTGAAACTATGTTCATAATGATTAGCATCAAGAATAAATCAATTATGCAACTCCTAACATCAAACAATAAATTTTAAGCATAAGATATTGCTTTATGATTTTAAGATCAAAATCACCAGTAATAAACATTTAATGAATATAATTCAATTTTCTATTAATTTTGATTCACTAGGAATTAAGAGACCCAAAAATTGATTAGGATTCATCCTTTGTGAATAAACTTAAGTTCAATAAGGAACATATATGAACTAGTATTCCAAATCCTTAAAAGCATATGTTGCATAACATCTTGAAATTGTTAATATTATTAATTCATATGTATTTACGACAACCTTAAATTTTTATATCTCAGCCCATTATTGTACACTAATTAGTTATGGAACTAGGATTATATAAGAATTAATGTCTAGTCTCATGATAAGTTCTTATGTAAGAAGGCTTGATCATTTTACATTGTATGGTGGCTAACAATATTAACTTATGATTCACCCAATGGTTTGGCTAATAAGGGATTATTACTCAATATGTAATATCACAAATCATATTTGTTTATATTTACATTAAATACATGAATAACAATATTATATTACCCAAAATTAAATGATCAACGGTTATGATAAGTACGTAGAAATTGTATAAATGAATAATCCTAATCTCTAGCTAGATTGGAGTGATTAAGTCTCTTGTAGGTGAGTAGAAGACCATATTTTAGTTATACCAAGCCAATGGGACAATAAGTCTTCATAGTAGGTTCGATGGGCCTCACCTTTAACAACTATTCATTTTTTATGTTGTTGCTTACATAGCGAACCTTTCACTTGTCTAAATTAGTGAAGGAGAACAACAAATGGTCAACTAAATATTACTTTCAATGAAGAAGAAATTATTAAAATGGCCATGTCATTCTAGCTTGAATTGATTAGGAAATATTCACCCAAATTCCCAAATATGGAAATATTCCATGTGGCATTTAAGATTATCAAAGTTTTAAAAAATTTTAAGGTGGGATCTCTTGATAACTGACATGCACAAATTACATTAGCTAGACTATTTGTGATGTTAGGCTCACTAGGCATGGAACATCAATGAGTTTAAGCATGCAATCTTTAAGTGGCATCCTAAGTTTCAGTCAAATGTTGAATCATCATTAGCTCTTGTTTGGGTTTCATTTGAGTATCTATTGACACTATTTTTAATAAGGTAGCATTGTACTACTTAGTTTTGGTATTAAAAAAATCTTAACAAGTGTAAATAGCTACTATAAGCCTAACAAGATCAACCATAGCAAGAATGTGTGTTTATGTGGATCTAGTAATGGAAATACCTAGTTTCATCTACAAAAGAAAAAATAGTGAAAACTCAAATGGATAATGCAATAAATTCAATAAGATAATTTGTTTTTAACTGACTTCTATGTTCAAGGTTACACCTCTCTTCGATGTTTAAAAAATAAGATATCATCTAATATTCTATTTGTAATTAAGACTTCCAAAGCACCAACAAGTGTGGACAAATCTATGAATTTAGCTAATATGGTAAATTAAAAGTCATTTCAATCTAATAATTTAATATTAGTTAAGGATGCTTATGAAAAAATAGTGTGGTAACCACATTATTACACCCCAATGAAGGAGTATATAAAAGTCACAAATGATTGTGCTAATAAAATGGGTAAAACAATTAGGACATTGTCAAGGAAAACAAAGCTTGCCAATCAATTGACATGGAACAACATGAAATTTTAATCCAGATTACTGATAATTAAATTTCTTTTAAAACATCCAAAGCTAAATTAAATAACTATGCTTGTTTTTTGATTTACTAGTATCTTAGCATAAAGTTTATTTGCAATATCATTTAATAATCATTTAAAGATTTCAGCAATGACTAACTTAAATGAACAACAAATGCTTGTCCAATGTAATTTAAAGAGAATGTTATCCTATCTTAGAATAGACACTTAAAGTGAGACTAGAAATTGTTAAAAGAAGTCTATAAATTTGAGCAACATAGAAGTTCTTAATTCTCCAAAATTGCATAACAAATAGCTTTTTTGGATAAAATCTTAGTCTAAAATGTAAGAGTGACAACAAATAAGATCACTGTAAGCTCTTTCATATACTCAACACAAAAAAAACTCTAATTGCTATCATGGAACATTTCAATTGATAATAACAAATTGCATAAACTATCTAAGAGATTAGAATTTAAGAACAAGTTTGGAATACATCAAATAGGATTAAGGTATTGTGATTGAAAAGCATCCATTGTCCAATCCTAAATGAGGAAGTGTAGTCAATTCACATGCACATTTATAATCCAAAGGAGTTGTGTGGTGCCAATTGAACCTTTATGTATGCTAAATTCAATGGCTAAGGAAAAGGAAATTTAGTACAAGTTAACTCAAATTATAGAGAAAACTAAAGCATTGTTATTATTAATGAGTGAATCTAATCTAAACACTACATTGGATTAATACAAGGGTTCCTCCAATCCTGCATATGTAGTATTGAATGAATTTAATGTTTAAATTAGTCAATGGTACATAAGAGAACACCCATTCATAAGGCCTTTAATGACATGGACAAAGAAAGGAAATGGCAAATGGGTTTAGAAAATATTGGATTGAAAGTTAAGGTATCAAGCTTTGATTGATAGCTTCTCACAAGTAGTAATGAAACATTTATGTAGAACTAGATCAAATCATGCACATCTTCTTCATTCAATAAAGAATCGTAGTACTTTGCCAAAGTTGTTAAAATTTCAAAATGTGCCATTGAAGCATCTAGCATTCACACAAAATGCAAAATATTTTATAAAATTATGTTGTCATTAAGACATTTAATAAATTTCTCACTTGAAAATTCACTTTTTGTTATCACTTCTAATGGTAAATTTTGACCTAATTCCTTTTGTTATTTAGTTATCGAGATATTAAATAATAAATAAAGAATATTCTTAACATCAAAATTTCTTACATTAAAACAAGGGATATTACTTGCTAAAAAATCTTGACAATGTTTTGTTCATTATAGTCCATTATATAGAGCATTTAAAATAATAAAAATTAGACATAATTATTATTAAATATTTAAATAGTCTAAATTGTAAATAGAAAAGTTTTTTGATAAAATTGATCTTTTGTTCCAAACATTGAAAACATGGAAATATAAATTAAAAATTTAAAGGAGATAAATGATAATTGTATTGACAAATAACATAAAAAAATTTAAAATTATTTGCCACATTCTGTCGATAAACATTTACAGAGATATATTGGTTTTGTTCAAGCAAATATTACAAAATAAATGTTTTTTAGATTGAGGAAAAATGATTCAAAACACAAAATAATAAAGTAACTTAGAAGAACATTCCTTTTCTTAAAATGCACCTAAATGTGTTAAATATTTAATATTACAAGATAAAATTGACAACATTCCAATCCTAATTCATATTTACATAAAGTTTGAATTGACTTGTTAGCATTATTTCAAAAACGTCACTAATAATATAAAATAAAAACAATACAAAAGTAAAATATTAATCAGCAAAATCAAGAATTCTCCCCTTATACATCACACATATAAGTGAACATTTGTATTAGATAATGACCTTTAATTTGTTATATTATTTACTTTTTTATGAACATTTTCTTGATTATTTTAGATATTTTAATTAAATATATATTTATCTTTACTAAAAGTTTTGTACACTTTTGACAATCAACATATTCAACTTCTTAATTAATTATAATTTTTTATAAACTTTTTTAATTTTTAACATCTTTTACATGTATTGTGAGTGTCTTTAGGTTGGACTAACAAATGGTTTATTATTCAATAATTTTGTAAATTATTTTTTATTTTTAGTGCATTAATATTGAGTTATATTCATGATAATATTTTAAGTTTTAATATATTTTTAATAAACATATCTTTTTTTTAAAATTTAATTATTTTTCAAACTTATTATTTTATATGTTATGATTTTGATTAATGAAAAATCACTTTTTCTATAAATTACATTAAAACATAAAATTTTTTGATGTTACACAATATTTAATATATTTATTAGACTAATTTTTTAAAGAATAAAAATTTTTAAAATAAGAAAGATTTTTTATTAATGTAAAAGATTTTTATATTTTGATTCCTTGTGCTACTTTATTTGGCAATGGCATTTCTTTATAATAGTACAAGCCATTTTTTATAAAATAAATTTTTTTCATTCTAAATATTACAACATTTCTTTTGTGTTGCATCCAATATTTGACATAATATAACATATTTTTTTAAATAATTTATCTAACAGAATGTAGGTAGCGAGTACAAAACATTATCATGTGATACTTGACATAATGCATCATTTAGATGAGATATAGTTAAAAGCAATATGATATCACAAATGTTATGCTCACATGGTGCATATGTTGAATGCAGAAGTGATGAGCATGGTCATGGTATGAATATTTCCAATTATGAATATTAAAGACATCAATATGCATATTTGAGTGATGTGTTTAACGTGTCGTATATATAATGCATTTATCATATATATATCTAGAGAGTACCACAACTAGTTGATGAAATGAAATTAGTGTGCTTCGTAATTATTTTCTAATTTGAAGAGATGCATAAGGGCAATATAGTCATTTAATTTTTAAAAATTTTCTTAAGTTAGGTTTTCATTTAAATAAATGTCACATATAATTTAAATATTCAATATCATTTTTAATAAATTAATTGTAATAAAAAAATTTAATTATGTATTATGGAGATCACTTTTTAATGTTTAATATTATGAATCCATAATAAACTTTATGCCTTCTAAATTTTGTATATATAATTAATATTTTAAATAACTCTTCAATATCACAATTTTATTTTCTATGTAATAGTTTGTAGTTTTCATATATTTTTAATCTCATAGTTTTTTTATGCATTTTGGATTCATTTGCAATATCAAGTTCAACATAAAACCTAGTTAATGAAAACTATTTTTTTATGAATAAAATTAAGAATATTTTAAGACTTTAATATCAATATTTGTATTCTAGTTTTATTGATAGCTATAATTGTTTTAATTTAATGGAGGTGTAAAAATTATTTGTCATCATTATACATGTAAAAGAACATATATTGATGGTTCATATAATTTTAATTATTAGTTGTTTCTTGTTTGCTCTAGAAAAATTATTATATTCAATCTACATGTTATGGAACAATTATATGCAATAGTCTATTCAATAAGTTTCCTTTTAATTTTATATTTTATTTATATTTATATGTCAACTATGCTTGTTTTTTTACATACAATAATATTTTTATAATATTTAATTATTTTTATATATTTATTTACTTTTTGTTTAACAAGAATAAATTGCAATAATTTTGAACAATCTTTTCTAATGCTTTATGTGTAAATATTCATTATTGTTTACTACTTTAAGTTTTATTTCTTTATAATTTTTCCAAAACAATTTATAAAAAACTAAATTATTCCAAAATAGTTTATGAATATGTTTATAAAAAACTTAAAACTTTAGTTTTATTGATGTTATTCTTTTTATGATTGATTAATTTATCAACTCTAGTGTTTTTGCATAGTAAAAAACTTAAAAACTATGAAAATATTTAAAAATTTCTAGTAACATAATACGCTATACATTTAAATTTTAAAATTTTTTATGAATATGTTTAGTAGGTTAGCATAAATATTACTGTAACATAAAAAAATTAATTTTTATAAATTTAAATACTATTTTTATCATTTATTTGTCATATGATTTTTTTAATAATATTTATATATTTTTAAGTATGTTTTAACTTTTTAAATGTTATTTCTCTTAACTTATTTTTTATTCTTTCGTAGTTTTTTAATATTACTTAAATTATAAAGCATAAAATTTTCTATATATGAAAAATAACAAATTAAAATTTCTAAAATGTTTTTTCATAACTGGTTAACAAAAAATCTTGAAAATATATTAAGTGTTCTTCTTAGATAAAAATATTACAAAACAAATAATAATATTTTAGTATATAAAAAATATTAATATTCAATCATATACATAAATTGTTTTAGACAATTTTAAATAAGGCATAGCACATTTCAACCAAAACGTCCACTGCGTGATCTCATAACCTTTGAAATGTTTATATTTTTAATTCAATGGATGACTTTTGCATTGTTTTTTTATGCTTTTTATTAACGTTACTTTTGTTATTATATTTTGATTAGTATAGCAATTTATAATTAAAATAAAACAGTTTGATTAAAACTTTAGTAGTCGAGTTATTTCTTAGTTATTTAAAATATTAAAAAGTTGAACTAAATATTTCTCAATAATTATATAATACAAAATATAAAAACATTTATATTGTAACAAAGAATTTGAGAAATAAGCTATAGTTTTTCTAGATTATACTCATTTTTAAATTTTTCATTTTTTTATACCTACGTTACTTGATACATGTGTTGTTAGGCTGTTATCTATAAATTTTAACGTTCTATTTTTTATTTTTATTTTTCTTTTAGTCTGACTGTTGCATTTTGAATGTTGTGATTTTTTTACTAAGGTTGCATTAAAAATAATCATTTTAAATTGTTAAACTCTTTCATTTGTTTTTTTGTGAAATTTTTTTACTTTAAATGACATTAGGTTTTTGAAATGACGTGCATGTAATTAAAACTTTTTTAGTTTCCTTATTTGTTTATTTTTTTAATTTTATTTAAAGAACCTCCTTTGACATGGTTTCAAATTATTTGAAAACTTTTGTTGTTTTATAATTGAATATTACAGATAATTCAGTGCCATATAGTTCCGCTTACACAATTTAATTCGCCATATGAATTTTTTAATAATTACAATATTAGAAAAAAGCATCTTCAAATATTATAAAATAATATGTTCTGTTATATGTCTGTGTACATATACACACACACAAACAATATGATTATGTGCATAACATTAACATTTCATAAAGGAATTTGAACATCATTTTAGTCTAAAAATATCAAAAAAAAAAAAATTTTCTTTGTTTAAAGTAAAATAATATGAAAAACAAACCGAACATAAAATATTAAAAATTAAAAAACGTTATATATATATATATATACACGCTCTTAAAGATAATGTAAATAAAATTTATATATAGTTAAAATGAGAAAATAATTCATATTGTAAAAACCTAAATTTCTTGGAACATTTTGCTTAATTTTTTGTAATGTAAGGCACAAGTGTTTACAAAAGTTAGAAGGCAGAAAGTAGAAGAAATAAACTTATAATACATTAGAGTATTTAAATTTTAAAATATAAGAAAAATTTTATTTTATATTAAAAAAAATTTATAGTAATAAATAAATAAAAAATATGTTATTAAAAATAGAATATATAGCAAGAAAACAGTTTTATACCTTAATGACCTTTTATAGGTTTTAAATTTTTATGTTCTTTGTTACATATTGTCTTTTTATGATACATTATTTAAAAAAACACATTTATGGAAAGAACTTAAACGTTTTTAATGTTATGCTTGATTAATATCTTGTCTTTTCTTTGTTCATTATTATTTTTTTGTACAAACTTATTACAAATTTTTTTTGTAGCTAATTTTGTTAAATTGACAACATATATTTAAGTATCTAACACTTTCTTAATTACACTTTTACGATAACAACATTAAGTTTTTTTTTGAAATATCTTTAAAAAATTAAACATTTTAATCTCATGCTTTCTTAACTTACATTCATGTTATCACAAACCTAAAATCCCATTTAGATTAATTATAATACAATAGTTCTCTTAATCAAGTATATTACTATCCTTAGTTTTGTGCTTTTTGTTATTCAACATTTCATATACATAGTTTTTCATATGCAATTTAATATTATTAAATTATTTCTTTGAACTTATTGAACATCTATTTTCTATAATTTCAAAAATCCTATTATGCTGATATTTTTTTTAAAAAAACTTTTGCTTTTGTTAAAATATTCTCACTATTTATATTGTTCAAATAATATTGAATGGAAGTAGTTGTCATATAACTCAAAATCATAGTTATTTTAGTCATATTTTCTTTGAACTTTACATATATAATTTGTGATTATACAATCTTTTAAAAACATTAGACTCCTAATTATTGTTATTTGCTTTTTTATAGAGCCTTATAATTATTTTTGATATTTTAAATTTTTTAAAAACATATTAATGAAGAATTGGTTTTTTATTATTATTGATACTCTATTATCAAAATTATCTACTTGATTTTCAAACTTGTTTATTTTTACATAAATTTTGATATTTTAAAGTTTATTTTCAATGATGAACTTAAAGTTAAAAGTTTCCAAAGCATTCTTTATAATTTGCAGAAGAAATTCCTCTATAAAATTTTAATAATATTGGAACAAAAATAAGAACTTATCATAAGCATAAATGTAACTAAATGTTTAACTTGTTTAAGAATTTCTACAACTATAACTAAGCAATTAAATTGCGAAATAAATTGAGTTAGCTAAGTTTTACATTAAAGCAAATATATTAGAAAATATTATATTGATGAAAATAATAGATATTTTTGAAATGTAAAATTTAAATTAAAAAAATAAGGAAAAAAGATCAATTACATTTTTTTCAATAATATAAAATGTTGGACATCTGAAATGTTGAAATTGTTTGTGTAATATATCAAATAAATTGGTATCATGAAAATATACTATCAAAAAATAGAAATTAAAAATTAAACATAAGAAAATAAGTAACGTAACTAAAAATATATATTATTTCAAAATTTCGATGAACATAACTTTGATAAATTTTGAAAACAAACAAATTGTGTTAAAGAATTTGAAGATAAAATAACTAAATTAAAATAAAAATAACTAAAACAATATGTAAAGTCTGAAAAATAATACGCAAATTTTTCTAATGCAAGTTTTATGAGCTGACAAAAAAATAAAAAAATGAAAAAATTTTAAATAAATAAAAAAATTTTAAAACAAAACATACAAAATAAGAATAATATTTTTTATAAGTAAAAAAATTTCACTGCTACAATATTATGTAAAATATATTGTTATAAATAAAAAGTAAATAAAATATTTTTTAACTTCGAATAAAAATATTCTTATATAAGAGACCTTTCTACAATGATGCATACAAAAGAGCTAACATTTGTTAACCAATTATCAAAGCTATTACTAAGCTATGAAAAACACTTCATATTACCAAAATAGATGTATGACAAAGAAGAGAAAATACCAATTAATATTGTCATAAACCTTCTACAAGTCCACTTAAACATCATTAATTATGAGATATTATTTCCTTTTACTTTCTTGTTTATACCATTTATTTACTACTTAATTATTTTAGAATATTATAATTTAATGAATTTTTCATATAAAAAAATTTATTTAATCGACAACGAGTATATTTTCTTAGTAATTAAGCTATCAGTTCTTTTTAATACTTTTATCATTAGATTATTTTAGTAGATATTCTTATTTTAAAATCATTATTTTTCAAATTTTTATTGTAATGTGTAGGTTTGTTAAATTATATTATTTAGAAATTATTTTTTAATCTTTGCATTGATGTGCAAAAAAATTTAAATGCTCATTATATTGATGTCACTATTTTTTCTTGTACTTTTTTTTATTTTCTGTGCACATAAAATAATTGTTCTTAAGTTAATTGTTGCATATGTTATAATTTTTGTAAAATTTCTATGTTTTTAACTATAATAACTCATTTAGGATGCTTAAATTACATTATGAAGTATAATTTTTAAGTATTGTATTACGTAAATAGAAAACAACTTTAAGAAATATTATTCAAATAAATGTACATATTTTAGATTTTTTTTTGTGTGAAAAGTTTATATATTTTTATTCCCTACATTTTTTATCATTTGCTTGTACTAACATATTTTTATTAACATATTAATATTTTTAAATTTAGTTATAACATTTTTCACTTTTTTAGTTTTTTAGAATTTTTACACATAGCACAAAGACTCAATGGTTTAATTCCTATGAACTTTTTTGCTACATTATTTAAAAATATCATATTTTTAATAAAAAATTTTATAGAGCATTTTAAAGTCATTTGCTAAAGAATATTTTAAAGTATTGCTTATGTAGTTGAAATGAAATATCTAAAACACTAAATATTTTTTACAATATATTTAAAAAGTAATGTTTAAATCTTTTTTTATTATTTTTTGGGTGAATTATTCTTGTACATGTTATCATTAATCTTTATTTTTCAATGACTTTTTGAAATGTATTGCACAATCTAATCATAACACATCTCAAAAAATGCAATATTTTACAAGATAGACCATAAGAACAGCTAATCTATGTGGTCACATGATTTCCCTATATTTATCATAAGAATGGTTAAAAACGAGCCAAATATCTATATTATTTTGGGAATATTACACAACTTGTTTTATCTTTTAGTGTAATCTAACTTCAACTTTTTAAGTTTCTATTCAATTGTAAATTTGTTTTTCATAATTTTTTTTAATTCTTATTAAGAAAATATTTTGCTATATGAATTGTGCAATTAATTTTTAGGAAGTTGGGTATGTGCTACCTTAATGATTTTCTTTTATGTTTGTATTTTGTTCGAAGTTTCTACGTATTAATTGAAGTTTGTTTATCTTGATTATTAACAAAGTGTTTTGTTAGTAGACCATATTAGTACTTTTAATATTATCATATTTTAATTATTTGGCTATCTTAATGATTATTTTAAATTATTATTTAATATTTATTTTTCCTTTTAATCATTTGAAATTTTCAATTATAATGAAAATATTGTGAAACTCATTTAAAATAAAAAAAAATATTTCCTAAAAAATTACTTTGAATACTCCATATATTTTATAGAAGTTTAACTTGATGTGTTATCCAATTAATTTAAAATGTTAAGGATTTCTTATTATCGTACCTATTTGATGCATTTTTATATTTCTTGTATTGATTTTAAGCAACAAATTTTTAATATTGTTTGAATATTTAAATACTTATTCAAATTATTTATTTCATTGTTTAATTATTTTTTGCAATATTTCTTTACAACATAATATCATTCAATCAAACTGATATATTATGTGAAAAGATTTTCTAATATAATACTTTATTATATTATTACGTAACTCATTTGAACATTTAAAATTCTTTTTCGGCAAAGAATTTTCTTTTAATTATTTATACGTACATTTTATTGAAAAAAAGTCAAAATATGTTTTTTCCATAAGTGTTTCATTAACATCTCACCCAATTTATTTTAAATATTTAAGTATTTTTACTATCTAACTAACATATTTTTTATATATTTTTGTATTTTATTGCTATTATTATGGCTACATGCATAATGTTTTATTTTTTTTAAAATATAAAGTTTTTGTTATTTTATACTTTATTGTTTATGTTGGGTATGATATTGTTTTTTGATAATCATACTACTTAAATGTTCAATTGTGTAATTGTCTTAATAGTTGTATTTCATTACATTGCTCTAAACATTGCATATCTATATCAACATGTTCACTATGATTATTGTTTAAAAATGACCTTTATAACAACATATTTGAAATATTTCTAAATGTTAAAAGTTTTTTTGTCTTAATCATTTTCTTGTTTTAAAATTATTTTTTATAAATTAATATTAATAATATAATTACCAAAAAAAATACAATATGTTATGTGTATGAGCTTTAATAACTTTATTTTATTTTTCTTTGGATCATATTTCATTCTTTGCTCTTTTCATAATTTTTATTCTTATGAACACATTTATTAAGCACTTTTTGGTACAATATTTTAGTAATGATGATATTAGATTTTAAATCATTTTTTATCTTTCTTTATTTTCTTACATAGTTTATTTTTCTTTGGATCATATTTCATTCTTTGCTCTTTTCATAATTTTTATTCTTATGAACACATTTATTAAGCACTTTTTGGTAAAATATTTTAGTAATGATGATATTTGATTTTAAATCATTTTTTATCCTTCTTTATTTTCTTACATAGTACTTTTCATTTATTATTCATTACTAATATTACTTTTGGCATCTTTCATTGTGCAAAATTTTTAAAATATTTAATATTAAATATCACTATTTTTTATATCTCATAGTGATAAATTTTCCCTTGAAAAACACATTTTGTTTACAATAATGAAATCAATTAGTGAATGAACAAAAACATCTTTTGGTTTGTTAAATTATATTTATTTTGAAATTCAAAATTAAAAAAAATGTAATGCTTAAATATAAGCATTAAAATATATTTAGTATAATTAAAAATTGCTTAATGTCAAAGTTATATGTTTTCTTGTGAAAATTATCTTTTGGTGTAATCCAAGCTTAATGAACAAATAAAAATTAATCAAATTCTTTTACTATAGAAATAGTAACATATTTCATGGCTAAATATTTAAATTAAACAAAATAATTAAAAAATAAATAAAATATAGTTTCATTGAAGGAAATAAGAATAATGTCAATTAAATTAGGACAGTAACATTAAAAAGAAAAAATATCATTTTTGGACATTTCAAATGATAAAGGTGTATTAATGAATTATGTTAAATAAATTGAAATGTCAAAATGTTAATACAAAATATAAAATTTAAATAAAAAAAGAAATTTTAAAGTAAAGAAATTAAAATAAATGTCAAGACACATCAAATATGACAAGAAGGTCCATAAATTTTTATCATAATTAAGAAAAAGAAATCATATTTGTTAAATAATATAATTAAAATTTTTAAGAAATAAGAAATGACATAGTGAGATTTTTTAAATGTAAATGAACTTTAAATTACTTAAAATAAATTTTGAAAATGCAAAGAAAAATGTTTTAAAAAACAAAATGCGTAAACTAGTTAAAGTATAAAGAAATAATGATTTAACAAATACTTAACTTATTAAAAAATTTCAAATTATTTAAAAACAAATTATAAAAAAATATAAAAAATATGCTAGTTTAAATAAGAAAGTTAGCAACATGTTTTGAATTGAGCATAAAGGACTACCATAAAACAAGATTTTTGTATATTAAGAATCGTGTATCACATATTACAGCTAATCTAAATTACTATTAGCAGGAAAGGTTATCTCTTCCTTAGTACAAAAACCATAATATTATTTGAACATCGAATGTTCAGGTTATTATGCTAAACAATTTTTCCCTTTTATATTGATAAACTATCATAATCAATGTAAATCTTAGGCTTACTCATTTAGGTAATAACTACTAGCATATAAATTTATTTCTAAGTAGGAAAGTAAAAGCTTCCCAAACAATCAATGATATTATTTTTTAATAAGAAATTCTATTCAAAATGAATCATAATATAGAATTATAATCAAAGCAAAACTAGATAAGATTACTATGTCCATGACTGTACTACAAAAAAGTGTATTGCATGTTTCTAGTTGTCTAAACATATTAAATGAAGCAATGTTTTCAAAATAAGAGTTTTTGCTACTTATTCTTTTTATAATGGCTATTCCTTTTAGCTACTATTCTAAGTCAAAAGAGTTTGTAGTCTAAGATAGCCTAACAAAAATATCCCTAAAATAATTATTTGATATAAGAAAATAAAAGTTTGTTTTCATTACACTTTTCAATTCTAACCAAAAAAAAATTCATACTTTTGTGTGCCTTGAACTAAATAAGCATTTACTTACATTACAAGTTCCATGAATTAGTCTATTCCCTTTGATTATATTGTAAATCAATTTTTAATTATATCTTAGTATTATTTTATTGACTTATGCAAAAAAATATTAGAATTATAATAATTAATTAGTAAAAAATAATGCTAATTTTTAGTAATACCAATCATTATTGTCGTCACTGCCTAAAACAAGTTGGATGCCATTAAAGGGTTTGGAGCGCATGTCCATAAACCTCTCAGCTAGCTACAATACTAGGTAGGATTGTGAAAATAGTTTATATGATTCCTTGATCAAGTTATTACTATTCTATCACCATAAATAGTGTATAGTTCATCACTATCATCATGGGTGATAACTTCTCGACCAAGCTGGAGGGCTACACAAAATAGGTTGATTTAGAGGATAATTCAAAGCATTGCAAACCAAATAATTTGTTCGCCTTCACAATGTAAGACAATCAAAGCAATATTTTCATGCATTATGCTTCAGAATCATAGCAGTAACCAAAATAGTTTGGTGGCATAATGTCTTGATTGAATGATACAACCACCTCTACATTTTTACAAAGATAGATGATATCCTCCATTCGATCATGCAAGTTCATGTTCACATTGTCTATGCTTGTTTTATACATAGGATGAAAATCTAGTCGTTTGATTATGATTCAAATCTAGTGATCCCAATCAAATCCTTTTCCTAAATAGCACCAATCAAATCTCATCCATCGATCATGTAGTTTTTATAATCAAATAGTCTAAATCATTTTGATTAAGTAGCAAATGCAAAATAGCTCTTTTAGAGTTTGTTTCAGGTAGCTTTAATATTTTTTTTAAAATATTATTTTTTATTAAAAATACAAAAATACTATGAATAATAAGGTCATTTTGCCAATTTGGTAAGTACTTTTTGCTGATAGAAAATGTCTATGAATAACATAATTTTTGAAAAATATGGATTAGTGAATCTTTTTATAAACTTACCAAAACTTTAAAGCCATGATGTTGAAGGCATTTGCATTGTATGATCATTTTCACTTCTATATACTACTAATTGACATAATCATAAATAGTATATATTATGTTTTGAATACTACTAAATTTAATAGAATTATGAGTTTAAAAATAACTTATAAAATTTGGCATAAGGATCACATGAGAAGAATAAAATAAAATGTCGTAAAAAAAGAAGGCATTAAAAATATTTTTGAATGAGGCAAAAGTAATCATCACAAGTTGGAAGAAAGAAAATAACGGACTCTTCTATGTGATGGCTAGTGAAGAAAAATAAGAGAGTATATCTTTATGTGAGGAAGAGAAATACTTTAAAGAAAATTAAGATAAGCATTTACTTTATGTTTGCAAAAGGTATGAAAAGTTTAGTAAAAAATAAAGGTATTTACAAAAGAATATAATGACGATGTAATTCATTATAAAAAAAATTAGATAATGGGCCAACATATTTAAACAGTATGGAAAGGCTTGTGATTTAAAATAAAAAGGCTAATAAGAATGTATCATAAGTTAAGGAATTAAGAAACTTCAAATACTTATAGTCCATGTGCTCATTTTCAAAAAACAAAACTAATTTGTAGAGACGTTTTTGTTGGAATATCTTATCTATATAAGTATGTTGACGTTTAATATGCTATCATCATAAATTTACATGGCACTACTACATACAACTCAATTATTTTTAATAAATCTATTGAAGTAAATGTCAGATTTTAGAAAATCGATAGTTGTGGTCATGAGAAAACTTGAAGAAGTGGAGCAATGGTGAAATCCAATGAAGATTATCTTAGTTAGAGTGACAAAACACTAAAAGATATATTTCAAAATTAAATTTCATCAAAATTAATATTCTAAAAAAATGTTAGGCTCTTAAAAACTTCATCTATTCTCTTTTGCTATCAGGAAAATCTTTTTATTTATTTATCAAATCTTAGTATTTATTCAAAATCTTTAGTAAAATATACATTATAATTATAATAAATAAATAATACTAATTAAAATAATGCTAATTATTGGCAAAAAAACCAAAAGTTTCTGCAGTGCTTAAAACATGTTGGTTGTCGTTAAGAGGTCTGGAATGCAAGTCCCTAAACTTATCTGCCCATTACTGTGCTAAGTATAACAGCAAACATAGTTTAGTTGGGCCTTAGAATGGGTTAGTACTTTCATATTCACATATACAATGTATAAGCAATACTAACAACATTGGTAATGAATTCTCGAGCAAATCAGGGGGCAACAACCTTAGAATATTTTTACTTTGAGGAACACATAATGCTTTATATATTAAACATCTTTGTTCACCTTCACGATATCGGACTAAAATAAAGCCTTCTCTCCATGCAACAGGTTTCTCAATTGTGGGGCTAACTAGAACGATCTGTAATGTAATTTCATGATCAGACCACCTTCATCTCATGCATCATTTTATAAAGCATGACACCATTTAATAAACACGTGATCAATCCTTGTTCCATGTGTAAGATGTAAATTTAGCCATCAGAGTAAGATTTAGATCTAACGATTTTGATCGAATACTTCTTTTAAACATCCCTATCAAATCTCATTTGTTCAATCATACAGTTTTCCCAAACAATTAGTCTTGGTTCATTCTGTTCAAGTGAGTCATGCATAACAACTTTTTTAGCTTCTTTTCTTAGCCATTAAAATATTTTCTTTAAATAATAATTTTTCAACTAAAAATAAAAAATAGGCAAAATAATAATGATTATTTTGCTTATGTTGTAAGTACTTTTAGTCATAAATTTTTTTAATAAATAAGAGAATTTTTTAGAAAAATGAATTGCTGAATTTTCATATAATTTAAATAAAATTTTGAAGGCATAATATTCAAGACATTACTAGCCCAAAATAATTGTTGCTATTGTATCCATTCCCTTCACTTGGCAAACTCCTAATTGTAACTTTCTTCTTAATTTAGTTAATTTGTTAATTTTTTTGTTTGTAATTTGTTTAATTGAGATTTATTTTCCTCATTAATTATTTTATCAAGCATAAGATTTTTGTTTTATTAATATCGATTATGAGGCCATAGTAACTAGTTTTTCTCCTTTTTTTGTTATTGTTGTAAGAGTTTAACCTATCTATCTTTTGGTGAATGTTTTATATTAAGTGCTTTTTCCCATATTTTGTCAAGGTTGAACACCAGCTTTCTTTAAGCTGAGCCACCAAAATATCATTTTTGAATATTTTTGTTCTTATTGAGTTTTTATTTTATGTTATTTTATAATTTTTTTATTAAGAAAAAAATTTATTTTAAATTAAATTTAAATTTTTTATAAAATAGTTTTAAACTATTTATTTAAATTATTTTTTGTAAGAAACTTAAATTTTTATTCCTAGTGATTACACCATTTTTGTAGAAATAAAATTCCTCATATTCATATTATGAAGTGCTATTTAGTAAGAGAGGTGTGAATTGTTGAGAATAAAAATTATTTTTCTAGAGAGTCTTTTACAAAAATAATTCAGTATATTTTTTTAAAATAGGTTAAATATTTTAAAAATGTTGGCTTTCTTTTGATAAAATTGTTTTAAGAAATTTTTTTAAAAAATGAACAAAAATAGAAATGGTAGATGAATTTTTTTAGGTGAATTAGCTTAAAATCAACAATACAACTATCCTCAACAAAAACTAACAAAAAATAAGTAAGATGAGTATTTTGCCAAATGATAGGTAGGTTAAAGTATTACAATAACAAAAGAATAAAAATTTACTGCTATAGCTCATAACCAAATAAACTTAGAAGCAAAATAAAGTAATTAAATGTTAAAATAAAAATTATTGCAAGGAAAAAATAATGTGCTTGAAAAATGTTTAGTGAGGTATGACTATTTTAAATGAATCAATTAGAAATAAAAAATTGAGAACTTTACTAATTTTTCAAGAAAGTAGAGATTATGAGTTTTATATGTGATAGACAAAGCACAAGAATATGATGATGAGCAATAGGTGCTAATGGCTTGAATGTCGTCACTTGAAATTTTTCCTTTAAATTTTAAAAGCCTTTTATAAATAAATTAGTTTCAACAATTCATCTATTTATAGACATTTTTCTAATTGCCAAAAGTACTTATAAAACAAATCAATTAGTCATTACTAATAATTATAAAATTCCTAATGTGTTGAAATAATGGCTAAAAGAGATATTGCCCAAGAACTACTCGATCAGAAGGCTCTTAGACCATTTGGTCATGAAAAATGAAAGAAAAGATGGCCTCGATTAAGCAAGCACTATTGATCTCGACCAATAGATCTAAATTGTTATCTAATAGCTAGATTTAGATCTTATGCATGGACAAAACATGAAATGTGCGTCCACAAAATTTCATTATGGAACAACGAATCTATTTTGGTGTTTTTAAAATTCTAATGAGAATATGATCATTTGATTAAAGAATTGCATGACGAAATGACAAAATCATTCTAACATTTTTTATTATAGTCATGCAAAATGGATAGAGTTTTTAGTTACTTATTGCATGAATGATGGATGATCATTACTTTATAAGAATTTTCCTATGCCACCTAATAAGTTCATTCTTTGTCTATTCCTTGGTTTTCCCTAAAGTGATTTCCCATATTATTTGATAAGTTATGTGTTGAACCAAAATTATTTGATGAATTATGGTGTTATTTTATCAATCATATAAGCCCAGCTAACCATGTTTAGGAGCTATGTTCTAACTTTGCATTTTCCATATTATTTGTAATTGGTTCTCCTTTTTTATTATTTTAATTATGTTATTAGTTTTACTAATTAATTATTATAGTTATAATGCTTTTTGAAATAAGTTATTGATATAATATTTCCAAAGATATGATCAATAATAAAGAACTTTTTTAGATGGTTGACATATAATAAAGATTTTAGAATCTTAATATTTTTTATAGAGTAATTAATTTAAATAAAATTTAGTTTTTGTGCCTTCAAATATTGATTTTAAACAAGCTTAATATTTTAATGAAAATATAATTACAATACCTAAAACTAATTTGAAAACATCTATCTCAGTTATTTTTCACTCCAAGCAAAATAATTATCATAGAATTTCACATTTGCTTCTTTTTTATTTTTAAATTTCCCCATGAAAAATAAGTATCATCTATCTAAAATGTTAAAATTTACATAAATGGATTCATTAGTAAAGCATAGGGTTTATCATCATCAAACAAAATGCCATGATGGGTGGTCAACACAACAACTCTCACACTTGATGCTAACAAACTTTTTAAAGAAATTAATCAAAATATAAACTATTTTTAAATGTAATGTGCATGACAACTAATGCTCCACCTTTATGTACATCATGACTAGAGTAATGCTCCAACTTAATTTATGCCTAATTTAATCTTTTAATTTCTATTCTTCCCCTCTTTAAGATCACATAGATTAAGTTAATCTACATTAATGAAATTGTTCACAGATTTAGAATTTTGAAAAATTATCAACCAACTCATTTTTTCTTTAAGTTGATTTTGTTCAAATTATATCTTTATCTTTTCGTTTAGTACACAATTCTTTTTAAATTGATTTAATTCTTTCTTTATAACTATTACCAAAAGTTATTATTTATATTATCCTATGTCTATGATGACCTCAAATTTATTGCAAAGGCTTAATGATTATGATAAGATTAAGTTTTAATAGAAATCATTATTTTATCTATAACTTATTCTTTGGAAAGCTCATTATTAAATTTTAAAGTTTGATGATTTTTTTCAACTATTTGCTCTTTTCTTACTTTATTTGAATGTTCTAAACTTAATTTCTCAAATCCCTTTTATACATCATATATATTTATATATATATAATGTTTTTAATTTGAAATAATTCATCAAAGTTGTAATGTACAAAACTTGATTTTAATTATCAGCACATTTTAGCTCCAACATATTTAGCATAATTGAGGTAATATTTTCATTCATATAATATATTTTTTCAAAGCAGATAACTCCTTACAATGAAACAATGGAAAGAGGCTATTATGACCTTACAACGAAATAAAGTTGGCAATAGAATAAAATAATTTGATAACACAAAATCCAAATTACTACCCATAAAAGTTTGATACTTAAATGAAAGGTTAATGAACCATAAGTTTTTAAATTATATATATTATAATTGAAGAAAATTTAGAACTTAGGATAATTGAGAAGAAAGTTGAGATCATTAATGTGACAATTGAAAAAAGTATCATAAAAAAGAGTTAATGAGCATTGAGCACTAAATGTTTCAATATGATGACTTGAAAAATTTTCTTCACATTTTATAAAAAAATTTTATTAGATTATCTTATTCAAGAATTTACCTATTTAAAAAAACTTTTCTAAGGACTAAAAATACTTGTCAAATTGACGAACTAGTCAATAATATTTTAATTAAAAAAATCCACAATAAATTAATAAATTATAAAAATCACAATAACTAAACGACTCAATGCACTGGAGCAACTCAATTGAAAGCCTCTTAGACCATTCGATAATGAAAAGTTCTAAATTATATGTATTAGAAAAAAATTCTGTTAACAAATTATGATTTGATCTAGACCGTTGCATCTGAACAGTAGTCTAATGGTTAGATTTTGCTCTTACATGTGGATAAATCATGGATGATGAGATCACAAAATTTAGTGATTGGATAGAAGATCAAAATAAGTGTCTTTAAAAAGTGGATGAGAATAGAATCTTCCAATCACAAAATTTTCCAAATGGATGGCAAAAATCATTCCCATAGTTTCCAATGCAATCATGTGAAATGGATATAAGTTTTAATCCCACATTGAATAAATGATGGATTATCATTGCTTTGTTACAGCTTTCATATGTTACACATTTTGCATATTTTTTAAGGCTTCCTATACCTTGCATTGCTCGAGATTGAAGTTATGTTTTAATTCTTAAGATATAAATTGAACAAAAATTGTTTGACGGGTTTGAGAGTTATTTTATCAACATGATTAGTACTACTAGTTGTATTCAAACATTATTCTCTAATTGAAACTTATGGCTCCTTTTAGCAATATGTATTTTTTTGTTATTTTAAATATATTCTTATGCTTTTACAAATTAATTTTTATATTTAAACTACACATTTTGCAATAGGATTTTGAAAGAGGATTTTCAAAGGTAAGATAAGAATTGAATGGTTATTTTGAAGGCAAAGATAAGATTAGGATTTTAGAATCCTAATACTTTTCTAAGATGATTAATTTAAATAAAATTTAACTTTTGTTCTTTGTATGTGTGATTTCAATCAAACTTATTATCTAACAAAAAAATTAAACTACAAAAATTAAATTTAAAATAAATCTCTTTGTTCAATTCAAACCACACCTCTTCTTCTTTTTTAAATTCTCCCATGAATATGAATATCAATTTTCTAAAATAAACAAATTCACTCAAACAAATATATTAGTAATTCATACGGTTTGTTGTAATAAAAAAACTATGATGACTAAATGTAAACAACATGACATCTTAAATAATCCAACACTCTATGAAATGATCATAAAACTATTGATTATATTTTAATAGTGACATTATCTCCCTTCTACAATAGTTTTGGACAATTCTAATCTTTTATGGCACAATTTAGTACACACATGAAATAATCTCTCATTTGCCTCAAGGCTTTACCATTCCAAAATTTCCCGTAGTATGTGCTCTACTATTGGAAGTATTTTTAAGTATATTAAATCTCTTGCATGACATACATATTGACATTGAACAATCTTAATTTTTTGAGAAAGTTAAATCCACCATTAAGAGGTGGCTGACCTTTCTTCATGAAAAAAAGCATCATATAGTCACTTCATCAAACTTCTTCCTTCTCCTACTTCAAAGGCACTTTCATAATTATCTAATTTGTCTCCCACTTCCTAACCATTATAAATAATTTCCGTTTCACTTTCTACTATAATATCTATGTTATTAGTTGCCTTCCTCTCACAATTCTTCCCATTTGTTGCATAATTTTTATTTTGTTAGATATCCCTTGAGACAAAAACCTTATAAAGACAACATTTTCTTGCAAATTCTATTGCAAATGACTTTTGAAAGTTCTTTTTTGAAAAATTTAATAAAAACACTACTCCAAGTGTTATTTATTTAATTAAATAATTCATATATTTCTAACATCTTATGGCACTTTTGTTCTTCTTCCTTAAAAAGTCACTCAAAGAGTGTAATTAATATTATTTTCAATAAGTGTTGGTATTGTTTTATGACATATCTACTTCAATTTGAAGCAAAATTATTGTTTAGGGTTTCTTTTCATTTGTTCTACGACATTTGACTTCTCATCCATATTATTAGTTCTTTCAAATTTTAGTCTTTCTGACCTTTTACAAAAATATTCATATGCAAATTTCATTTCATCACATTCAAAATAAATCTTATAATGCACTTGCATTTATTCAAAAAATATTAAATAAATTTTAAATCCTTTTGAATATTTTTTAAACTTCTCTACAAATAAGAATTTAATCATTCAAATTCAAAAAATGTTGGGATGCCTATAAGGAGTCTTTTCCTCTACTTTCAAAATAGCTACTAGTTAGTATGATTTGTCCTTTGTACATTCAACATGGCAAAGAAGCCCATTGGCCTTGCCTCATGAAACAATCTTTGATGTACCACCATGCTATATATGTGTTATTAGGTGCAACTTTTATTAAAATTGAATTACAAAATACATGATGTCCTCTGGCTAACAATAATTGCAAAACTATCTTGTAAATAATGTATGAATTAATTTCAATAATCTATAAAGAACAAAGATTTGTCTTTAACTATCCCCATTTTCCAAACATTATAATGCATTTCATTAGATGTACGTTTATGAATACATGATCCTCTTCTAAAAAGTCCACTTTCTTGATTTTCTTTTCAAAATTTTCATGGCATAAATCTATTCTTTATTAATTCATGTTTTAATAATGTGGATATCCTTAATAGTTTCTAAAATCATATCTATATCAAGAAGAGTACTCATTATTTGTTTATATTAGTGAAATGATAATTAATATAGAATATTATAAAATACTATGTAAAATGACATCTCTATGCTAGACTAATAATTATTATTGTATTAGAAAATTAATTAAAAGTTAAATAATTATCCTAGCTACATTAGAAACCGAAGTTTCATAACCTTAACGTATTCTTTAGCCTTTAAAATATTCTCCTTCATTGATTTCTTTTTTTAGCCTAGAATGCTTTGTTAAACGTTAGTTCCCTATAATATGCATCATGCAACCTTTTATAAAAGTATGATGTAACTTTGGAATCCTTTTGTATTATAATTGTTTTTGCTATGCCACATAAGCCTTACTATTTTGTCAACATATATTTGTCATATTATTTTGCAAAACAAAATGTGACTTAATTGGCAACATATGAATTTTTATGGTGGATAACCTCATTCTATGTTAATTTTAATTTAACATCTCTACATACAAATATTTTACTTTTAATGTTCCTTACATCACCATGCTAGCTTAAGAGAAAAACTTCTTGCTATCAATATGCCACAATGACCACGGTAGTATAGTTCATATTTGTTATGGATATCGCATATATTATTAAATTATCTATCTAAATACATAATTTAGCATCCTTTGTGTTATACATAATACAATGTTTCTCTCCTTAAAACTATAGAAGCTACTTTTGCTTTCCCTTGGTGATATAGGATCCCAAAACCATAATGCCATAATAATTGAAGCCATTATAATAATCTCAATGTCTAAATACATTAATTATCAAACTAATTATGAATAAAATACTATGCATGTTTCAATAATACAAAGCCCAAATATGAAAACTTAAGCATATTTTGATTGTAGAGTTACATCAGTAAGTACATAAGAATTAGAGATTAGAAACCAAGTAACTGGAACCTATCTCAACACAATATTCTTCAAAGACATAAACCAATTAGCAATTTATTAAAAAAACTTAGTTAAAATGGAATCTACTCAAGTGGTGTTTGATAAATTATTCATCAAAGAAAAGAAGTAGATTTAGAATACATGGAAGGCTTTGCAAAAAAATTGGATGACAATGAAAGATTCTGGTATGACAAACTTTGTAGATTTGTGCCTAAATATTAATTCAGTTTGAGAATATATGCTGGATTTTGTTCATCAAAGATTGTACTTATTAACTTCTTCTAGTCAAAAATATTTTTGTTAATAAACCATGACTTTTGCAAATGATTTGGTAAGAATGAGGGTGTAGGATTTAAGATGAACATAATCAGTGAGGTTTCTTATTTTCTCAAATTGCAAATCAACTAGGATAAAAATAGATATCTTTGATCTTAAATAAAGTACATAAATGAGATGTTAAAAGTTAAAAAATGAGGAAATAGTAGCATCAAAGGAGTTAGTATAGAATGAAAATTACCTTAGAGATGCAACCTTAAGTGACCTCTCTTTTTTAGAGAAAACTAATTCCTTTGTTTAAAGAGAAATTATATATGTTGCAAATATTTTAAAATTTGTACTATAAAAACCATGTGATGATTTGAGGAAAGAATTTTTTTATGTGTCCATGCTGGATGGTTTCAACATGTTTATGAGAGTGAATGTTTTGGAATTAAAAGACAGGACAAGTGACCACATTATTGTGGGAAAAAATAGTGTACTCAAAAATAAAAAGTAAATGATCGTGTACTTTTCATTCAAAAAAAGGGAATGCTAGTAGCAAATTGATATAATTAACTGGAAGGATTAAGCTTACAAGGAATACTTCAACCAATGTTAAGGTTGAAGGCAACATGGTTAGTTTTAACTTTTTCTTGTTACAAGTTACTAAAATTATACTAAATGGATGTTAAAAAAACATTCTTAAATGTTGTTTTTTAGGAGAAAGTGTAGGTTGAATAATTGGATTCCATTCAATGTTATCTTCATAAAATTCATGTGGATAAGCTATTGAAAGGATTATATGAATTGTATCATGAACAAAGATCTTTGTATTACGTACTTAGTAGAGATCTACTCAAGCATTATTTCAAGATGGGTGTATATAGATATAACTTTTTTACCAAGAACTATGCTGATGAACTTCTAATCCAAGATTATCTAGACGATATCATATCTGGATTTACCAACTTGGACTCATTAGAATTATTTAGTAAGCTTATGGGTGGTTGATTGGAGATAAATATATGGGTTATGTCATCTATTTTCTCGGATTAAAAGTTAAGTAGAATAAGAAAGGTATCCTTTTATCTTAAATGAAATATATAATTCAGATGTTAAAATTACTTGATCTTAAGAAACACAAATGCATTTCTACTTTCAAGGGTCCCTACCATACTACTAAATAAACCTCAGAAAGGAAAACCAATAGTATTTTGTGTATACCATGGGGTGATATGTTCTTTACATGACTATATGAAGATCTAACATTGAATTTAATATGGGAATATTTTGATCAATTTCAATTAGGCTTCAAGGACTTTCAACTAGAAGATATAAAAAGAATATTTTGCTACTTTCTTGACACAAAGACATTAAAGTTTTTCTCATCCCAAATTTCAAATAGTTAAGAAAAACATTATAGACATTTAATCATTTTTTGAAACATTTTAAACTCATGACCTAATAAGAAAATTTATTGCTTTAGCAAGAAATGAACAATAATATATAGCATTGGGAGGACTTTAGCTAAAGCTTTGGGTTTGAAAAGGAAATTAGATTATATGTGATTGCATTTACAAAATGTCCCCAAAAAATATGAAAATTTGGCTATCATTTTTCTCACTCAAAACTTTATAAAGTACTATAAGACTAAACAAATTAATTTTAGACACCATTTCATCAGGGACCACGTAAAATGAAACATGGTAGACATTCAATTTGTTTTTAGCAACATGCTTAGTTAGCACTATAACAAAGCTTCATATTAAAGGTTTACTCCATAGTATTAGGTGATTTTTTATGTTGTAAAAATTGGGAGAAATTAAGCTTGATCTTAAGTGACGTACCTTGAGTGAAGGAGAGCTCATTTGTATGCTTCAATTACTTCCAAATCTAACTTCACTTGATAATATCCAACAAATATTTTCTTGTGTTGCACTCAATTATGATATTATAAACTTAGATCATTAGTAATCATAAAGAAAGAGGTTATTGGTACCAAGAGGAATACTCTAAGATACTTTTATGTTAATAATCCAATTAAATGGAATACTAATTGATTATATAGCTTTGCTTGTAGATATCATAGGTGAACAACACTGGAAGGAGATTAATGTTGGTAGAATAAGTCAATTGACTAAAGATATCGATATAACCATGTGTAGAATAAGAATGAAAAGGATTTTTTTATGGTCAAGAGTCAAAGTGTTCCTTTTGTGTACGAAACTTTGTTACCTTATAAATTGGTATTATAGAAAAGATTTATTATCATGTTGTCCATATATTGGAGATTGCTATTAAGTTTTTGTTATCATTTTTGTTTATTGCAATTACATACATTTTGTTTCTTGTGGATAGCTTTTTATTGACTTAAAAATTTCATAATTTGTGAATCTTTTTTCCAATTTTATTTGCACTAGCATCATAATATTGTCTTATTCTTTCTTATGACTTTTAATTTTCGTTTACAAGTGAGATAGAAATCATTATTGCATTACTATGAAAAGTTTTTGATATGTGATAACCATCATATTTATAATGTATAATTTTTTATGTTAGTGAATTCCTTTTATCATATTTTATTATTTCTTCTATCGTGTTATTGAAAATATTTTTATCAAGCTTATTTTATTAAAAATCTTTTTGATTGACTTTAAATAGAAATATAGTTATGCATTTTAAATAAGTCATTAATAACAAGTTTTCTTGTTTTTTTATTATTTTTAAAAAATGATAGATATTTGTCTTTTATATGTGTAATCATATCTTTCAACAACTAAAATATTTTATTTTACACTTAATCTTGACATTTTTCTTTTTTTGAAAAATTTTTTATTGATAATACTTTCCAAGCTTTACCTCTCAAATTTTTTGCTATGTTTGTACTTTCATAATTTATACATTTGCAAATCATAGTGTTTATGTTAGTTTATTTATTAAAATCTAAATTATTATTATAACTTTTATTTAAAAGGTTTGCATGAGAACTAGCATTTTTGCAAACACAATTTTATCATCATGTTAGTAAAAGAATTCTATTGATATATAATGCATATTCTATATATTTTTTTAAAAAATATTTTATTACCTTAATTATTTTATTTTTTTATTATTTTTTAAAAATTAATTATTTTTTCATGATTAATTTAATAAAAAAAAGTTTAGCATACTATGCAATTAGTTTTTTTAACAACATAAACTTATTTATCATTAAATGCCTTTTAATGTTCTATATTAACTTAATTCTTTTTGTTCCATCTTATTAAATTTATATTCTATTTTCTATTATTTTTTCTTTGGACAATTCCATGAAGGTATTGAATAACTTTATTCATTCATTATTTTTTAAAAGCTTTTTCTTTCACTAAAAACTTATCAATAGTTAATTTTGCGTGATAATTGTTTGAAATATTTTTATAAAATTTAAATTTTTAATTATGTTGACAAAATATTATGTTTAATGAATATTGTTTTGGAATAGTTGTTTTTCTACATACATGTTATCTACATAATTTTAATATATAATATTATAGAAGGTATAATATCTTATATTCTTTTTATAACTCTATATATTTTCAATTTCCTAAAACGTATTTGTAATTATGGTATTATTGACAAAACATTTCTTTTGTCAATAAATGATAAATATAAAATTAATTTTTAAGAAAATAAAAAATTTTGAACTATTTTAAAGAAATGTTTTTCATAAAAGATAAAAATAGAAATCAACGAAGTTATAAAAAGAGAAAAAATCCAAAAAACTCAATAAACAATTTTAAAATTAACTTTATTTATAAATGTTGTCAAAAATAAATTTTGTACCCCTCAAGCATATAAAATATTTCTTTGCTATGGAAAGGTCAAATTTTAAAATATTGTAAAATCTTTTGAAATGATAAAAAGCTTATGATATTATAGAAAATGCTTGCAAAGTTTTTTGGAGGTGTCATAATTGAAACTATAACCATCAAATTAGTGTAATTGAAAATCATTGAGGAATTAAAAAAATAGCTAATAATATAAGATGTCATAAATAAAGAAATATAAGTTCTTCAAAATAAATAATATTATATAATTATTAGTAATAAATACTTGAAAATTCAAAATAATTTAAAATTTTTAATAAAATGATATACTAAGAGTCATAATATCATAATACTAAAAAATTTAATAGAAGACAAAAGTGCGCAACAAAAGTTAGCACCTTAGCTTAACACTATGAAAACAATGATCAATCTTAATAACTATTATTATCTAGATCAAATACTAGAGGAAAAACATATGCTCCGCAATTTTTGTACAACACCTTTATCTAAACCGAGAGAGATTAAATATTGATGTGAAAAGCATTTTAAGATGGTTTTATATCTTCTTTATATGGACCTTAAGCATCATTGCAGATGAGCTGGTTGTACCTATTTGTTGTATGAGCACACTAATTTTTTAAGCATTATATTCCTTTTCTTTTAACAATTTTTTGATAAATAAATTATTTTTTTAAAACTAATTCCCTTTTCATGAGGACAATTTTGTTAACTAAATTATGGATAGCTTTGGATATATTAAATATTCAATTATCATAACTATTTTTATATGTTCCAATATTATTATCTTTTAATTACAATAACAAAATATTTCTATGCATATGTTATTATGCAACTTTGTTAAATATTGTTTAAATTTACCAAATATTTTAAATATATTTTTTATATTTATCATTTCATTTTTTATTTTTTACCTTTTATATTTAATGTTAGCATGTCTTATTTAACCAACTATTAATTTAAATTAAAATTTTCTTTCAATACTTAAATATGTTTAATAATGATTAGCTATTTATTCTAATACATCGAATAGAAAACACTTTGTTGATAATTTATTTTTAATGATTATATTATTTATATACAAAATTGTTAAGTTTCTTTAAGTTTTTCATATTATGTAAATTCTTTCAATATTTTGTACCAATAATTTAAATATTGTTTAACATCTATGATGTTTTTGTTCTAATTGAAAGGATTTCAAATAACTTGTAATTATTTAATTTATATTATATCATTTATGTTCCACATGTTCAATTTTTTCTTTTGCTTCGTTTACATCACACAATCCAAATGTTTTGAATCACTAAAACTTTCTTATTTAAATATTTAAAATTAAAATTTTTATTTAAATATTTTTTAAAATTACAAAAAAATTTTCTAAAATTGAATATTTTTTAGTTTATTTTCTATTTTAAATTTTCTTATTTTTATTTAAAAATGGTTTTATTTTATATTTGAAGATTATTTTGTATAAAATGTTTTAGGGAAACTTTTTTCAGAAAGTATTACAAACTATTTTATATTTCAAAATTTTCGTACAATCAATATGGGAAATATTTGTTGCAAAAATATTATACATATAGATTATTTGTGCAAAGAATTTTCCTAAATTATTGATTTTTACATATTTATCAACTCTTTGATTTTTTTATTTGCAATGAGAAAATTTTGTTACTTGTTTCTTTAGGAATTGTTTTACTATGGTTTTAAATATTAGAGTTACATATAGTACTTCTATAGGATAATGGTACATTTTTATGTTTTTGTATTTTTGCAACCATATGAAAGGGATATTTTTTAACTAATTATTTTTCATGTGATAAGTTTTTAAAATCTATCACTTTCTTATTTTTGAAAAGATGTTCATGAAAAAAGCCTTACATTTTCAATATTTAATATTTAACTACAAAGAAAAAAAATTCACCTTTCGGAATGTATATAAATATTGTTAATATTTTATATTTCACTTTATTTAAAATTAGAAATTATGAAAATAAAATTAAAATTTTTTTTATAAAACATTTATATTTCAGTATATTATTACCTTTAGATATTGCCGATATTGTTTTAAATACAGGAAATTTACTTACTAAGATTTTCTTTCTTTTTTCATTTTAATCTCATAAAATGGAAAGTAATTTTTATTTAATTCCAAAATTTTTATTACACTTTATTGACAATAGTTTTGAATATTTTAAATATTTTTATATTTATCAATAATATTCAATTATAATTTAAATTATTTATTTATTTATTTATTAAAATATTTTTAAATTATAATTTCTTGAATTTTTTTGTCACTACGTGATATATACTGAACATAACAATCAAATATTAAATCATTTAATTAATTTAATAATCATGTTTTAGTCAATCATTTAAAAATTTTAACAATAACATATTTCTAATTACTAAGAAAATTTGTGTTCATTGCAATGCTTCTAGCAATAATTATTTAAATCATTTTTAATGGTTTCATTGCTTTGTAGCACTTTTATTTTTTTAAATGGACATATTTGACGTGATTCAATTATGTAAAAAAATTTTTAATATATAATTCACATTTCTTAAAAATATAGGTGCACTTATTTCGTAATGATTTGCCTTTTTTACTTCACAAAAGATTTATTGAAATCGTATTTAATTTATTTATTTTTATTATGATATTTAATTTATGGTGTTCTACACATTTGTATCGTTTAATATTTTTCATAAATGTTTTTCATAGAATAATATTTTTTTATTATTTAGCTAAGTTTTCACTAGTTCTTTCTTGAAATATTTTTTAATTTTAAAAATATTTTATTTTTCTTATTTATTTTTCTCTTTATAGTTTTATTAACATTTTAAAATTTTAGACATTAGCAACAACAAAATTTTCAAAGTATGATAGATTTACAAAATAGTATTATCTTCATAATATTTGGATAACTATATTTACTTTCACAAATATTTTAGAAAATTTATAATACCAAAACGTTTTCTGTCATGAATTTGTACTTATATGAAAATATTTTCAATATCATCATAACTTATTCATTTAATTTTCCTAAATATATTATGTACATCTTTGATTGCATTAGCATATTTTCCTCAAATTTATTATAAAAAAATCATTGTTTAGTTATTAGCAATTAATTTTAATATTTTTAAAATTGATTAATCATAATTTCTTCACAATTATATTTTTTTATTAAAATTGAAATATTATTTATTTTTGTTGTTAAAAAATATTCAATTTTTAAAAAACTAAATGATTTATTTATAATTTAGTAATTAATAATTATTTTTGTGTTTCAAAGCTAAGAAATATGTTAATGAAATGAAAATATATTTTAAATAAAATTAATAGAGTATCATTCAGATAATAAAATTATTCTAGCATTTAATCTATTTAATTTTTTTTTATTTTAAAGTTAGGAAAGCCACTAATTGTCCCAATATAAAGAGATTTGCAAAGTGGTGAGTAAAATTATTGCAATACCAAAATGTCTAAACTAATCAAAATTATAAACAAATGGTAAAAATGTTTTTGCATATAACTAGGAAAAAAAAATTTGTTATTAAAATTATGAAAATTTAAAATAGTAAAAACCATAAAAATAAAAATTATATAGGTATTAAACATATATAGTATTCAAATTATAAAAAAAATTAAAAAATGGCATATATTTGCGAACATAAGAAATAAGAAAAGTTAAAAAAGGAAACAAATTTATAAAAGTAAAAGAAAATATGAACAAAAATATATAATATTACAAACATATTCAAAGCACAACATAAATATAATGCGACAAGAAAACACCTTTTATTAAAGAAAAGGTGGGACTAATGCTTTCTAGAAGTAAAAAAAATGAGAATAGTTGATGCTAAAAAATATCTTAAAATAATAAACATATTACGTAAAATTTATCGTAAAATATAACACATATGTCGAGAAAAATAAAAAATTAAAAAATACAAACAAAAAATAATTGGAAAAAACATTTAAATTATTAATAATAATTTAATATCATATTGTTTAAAAAAAATATACAATACATAAAAAATGATAAATATTTTATTATAAATAAAAAATAGAACAAGATTGATGAAACAAGAAAGTAGATGGAAATCCAACAACTAGATTTAGGTGTTTCCTTTATGCCACAAAGATAAAGAAACATGGACAAAGAGTAAAGGAAAAGGAAGCAAGGCCAACAAATGCCCTCCACTATAATTGCATGCTTCTGTCAAAAATCTAAATGATGGTGAAATCAAATATTATAATGCCGATTTCATATTTCAATTCTTAAAAGTATTTTAATTGTTCATGATAGAATTCATCTATCAAAAGATTAATTTCCATTTATAAAAAAACTTTCCTTATACATAAAAATTGAAAACAAATAAATTATATAATTGCAATTATGAAAAAATTAACTATATGATCATTAGTAAGTCTCTGATTACAACTTGTCTTATATTAGTTAAACAAACAAAGAGGTCACATACGCTAGATATTTATACTCTTAGAGTATTCATTGAGTTCAACATTTATTTTAAAAGTGTGACTAGTCACTTTGGCCAAAAAGATAATATATATATATGCAAATAAACTTTTATGCTTAGGTTTATATTCGAAATTAAGGGCAAGAAAATTTTTGGAAGTAACAAAAATTCAACTTCTTTATCTTTCGACACCCTTTTTTTGACTAATCTTAAGCAAGAGAAACTCAGGTTGATGTATTTCAGAAAGGTAATGCACTATAGTTTTTCTACTATAACAAGAAGTAAAATGAGGAGGACACTATAAAGATATTGATAAGTTTCATTTAGAGTTGATATAAGTGGTTGAATTTTTTTAAGTTCTTCACATTTGCATTTGCATCAAAGAAAGTCAAATCTTCACTTAGTTGATTTTCATCAATGAAATGTAAACATGAAGTGTTTAACAATAAGATCAATATTTTATGTCATAGAGATTACTTGATCAAAGTGTCAAGCACCTACCAACAAAACTAAGTTCTTCCAAGTATAATATAAATTTTACCATATAAATTTGTCACACGAAATATTAAGAAATTTCCAAAGTTGATAACAATATCGTATGTTGGAGCGTCTTTAAGTTGAATAGATTTTTCAAAATCCATTAAAGTGAGTAAAAGAGGGACAATATGATTAATATTGTAGATGTAAGTAACAATGATAATCCCTAATAAATAAAAATATTCTCATTAATAAAAGTTATAGCTACTAAAACAACTTTTAATATTAAAGAAACTAAGAAAATTCATGTAATAATCAAATGGATTCTGATAGTGGATTAAGTAATATAATACAATAAATGAACAACACAATTCATTTTATGTTTGAGTGCAATTGAAGTGCATGTAACTAAAACACAATTATGGATACGCATTTTTACGATATTGAATGGAAGGGAATGTTTTTCAAGAATGATAACTTTGATAAAATAACACTAAAATTAAGAAAACTTTTGTAACCTATTTTAATAAATAAAAATATAAACCTATTCTTAAAAAATATACCTAAAGAAAAATGAAAAGCAAGTCACTAGTAGCATAAGAATTACATCAAAACATGGTAAAATTTCAATGATAAATTATTTGAAAACTTGCTTCCAAACTAAGCTAGAAATAATCTAGAAAGAGGATTTGACCTTTGATAAGACATTTTTAATTTCAATTTATGTTGAAGTACTCAAATGTAATTACTTAGCAAAGTTATTAATTAGTTTGAGGTTAAAGGATACAAGTCACTTGCAACTATTGCTCGCCTATAAGCTACTTGGTCAATATGATGCATAATAGGATTATGCCACATAGGCAAGATAGCAAGGCCATGAGTGTGGTTGTGAAGTACTGTTGATCAAGAATAATTTGAGGAAAGCACATAACAATGTGTTGATATCATGTATGTAATGCAAAAAGCAATGATTTAGTGCCATGATGAGGGTCAGAAAAAATTACTAACAATGAGGAAAGTACGACAAACTGTGACAATAGAAAATGTAGTTGTTGTGGATAATCATTGTCATTTGAATAACACAAAATTTACTTTGCGAAGAAAATAGTTAATAGTGAAGATACATATGATAGGAATCTTATAGTTAGAATTGAATTTAGCTCTAATTCCATAAACAATAAGAATAATGAAGGAAGAAAAAGTTAAGACAAGGAAGTGTAGCATATGCCCTCCACCATTTAAGTCTATGTGCAAACTAGAACTCGACAATGTTGATATCACATGTCAATTGCAACAAAGAAAGATCCTTCACAATGTCAAAGAATTAAGACTAATTTTGATAAGACTTTTAAATGTGGATATTTGCCAAAAGTGATCTCATAAGATTAAATTTGCGTGTAGTATGTTTCTAAAATTATGTTAAAAGACGTCATTTGAATGTATCCTCACTCACTAATAAAATGGATTGAAAAATATTTAAAAATGTAACTATTATAATAGCTGAATGCATAGACTTGAAGAAAATTTACAACACACACACATCTAAGTGGCTTCTAGTATTTGCGAAATAAGCACAAATCTAAGGTATGTCCAATAGATGTTTGTAGACCTTGTGTAGAATAAAACAACACTTGGCCTAATAATGCTACTCACCTAAAACACAAAAAAAATTGATAGAACATTGCTAGATATGTGTGGAATGTCAAGAACAATGCACAAAAACAAGACATGCATATAAAAAATATTCCTAACACAAAGTACATCTAGTTCACTAGGAATTACTAATAATTAGTCAATATAATCAATTATGCTAATGATAAATTTGCATAGCTATTACTTATCATTTATTGATGTTCATAGGGTACTCTTGACCATATCTATGTGAAAGTTTAATAGTAAATTCACATTTGTAGAGGATTAAATCAACTTGATGAATGCAAAATATTCTAAATTTTTCATAAGTATTGTTAAATAAGGAAAATTTTGAAATAATGCTACCTAACATTCCTTAATGCAATCAAAATCTATTGTAGCTTTAGTAAATCAATTTAATAATATTAAAAAAATTTAAAACCCTTGCAAACTTCAAAAGCTTACATCTTCTTATTGGAAGTCTTATTGAAGAAGAAATGCCCATTGCTCTACATAATTGCCTCATCAACCTCAGGAATCAGCAAGATTGTGGGAATTGTTTCTTATTTTTTTAAAGTTCTACACATAAGTCACATATTTTAGGATTAAGAAAGGAGAGTTGTTTTTGAGAATTATAACTTGATTAGTTTTAGTTTCAAAAGAAGCCACCTTTGTTAAGGTGAAGTTTAATGCACAAAGACCCAACAAAGTTTGGCTTTAGCATAATAAGACAAACTTGAATTATGTTCTAATCAGTAAAAAGTATAAGGGACTGTGGACTAGCAATAGGGCAAAAATACTCAAAGTGAGGATGTGTGTTTACTTAGAAAAAGGTCCTATGATGTTTTCTAAACTTGATGTTGCAATGGTTCACATGGGTAGAAACTAATCCAACTAAAATGCTCTAGGTGTGTTTTTAATACTACTATTATTCTTTTCTTTTTTTCACTTGCCAAGAATTTGATTACTATTGCTACTGCAAGTTGGGTCATTTGGAACCAACAATTACTATCATAAACAATTTACTAAACTTTTAAAGCTTATAAAGTAAGATCTTTAGAACATTGAACACACAAATTTTCTAAGAGCTATAGTTCTTGTGATGCAACACAAGAAAACAATCTTTTGTGGGATTCTTAATGGGGACATCAATTAGAATTTTTTATGCCAAGATACTAATCAAACATTTGTCAAACTTTTAGACAAAATATTTTTTTATTCTTCTTATACAAAACTGAGATAGACCCTAAATATTTATAAAAGTCTAAAAATTCATATGAAGAAGGAGAAAGGACCCAAAAAGATGGCATATTGAGCCCATTTTTTTCAATGCCTTGCTATGTTGCTCATCATCAGCATGATTACACCTTCGGGATTACATAGACCATGATTGCCTAAAATAGATCAATGAATAGAGCTTCTAGGTCTGATCAAGATCACAAGTTTATATGACCTACAAACACATCTAGAATTGCTACATAAAGTTTACTAATACAAACAAACATAAGGCAACATAGTCTATAGAGCCCTCAAACAAACTCAGATCTACCAAACAATGCTAACCTACCATCCCATTCCACAATGCATTGAGCTGGACCTGATCCACAACACTATTGTTGTCATGTCAACCCATTGAAATGATGTATGACACACTAACTCAGATGTAACACAGCAACCACAAAGACTCCATGACTTGATCCACAACACACAAACAAAGGTCTAACTTACAACAATAGAGTTGGCATGCTATCTCACTAACCAGATCAATGAAAATCTAATTTGAATATCACTTCCAACCCTCATGCAAACTTACCTAATAATGAACTAATAATATAGTTTCTTAGAAAGCTATCTCGTAACTATTTGATACAAAGAAAGTTTCGACACATGAAAACAACTTTTTGACGAAAACTTTGGCAATCACTTTATTGAAAAAAAAGACATTCAAAACTAAAACGTTGGCTTTTCAAATTAAATTTTGGTAAAAGCTTTTTAAGATAAATTTTGTTTTTTTATATTATTTTTCTTAGGCACTCTATAAAATTTGATGTGTATTGCTGAAGGAGCTCCTAAAATTAGCTCACAGAAACACATTTGCTTTTGTCGCACTAATTCCACAAGTCCACTAGTACAAAATTTATTTGAAAATTATTTTAAAAAATAGCTAAAAAAATCGTTTATGTATTTTACCACTTCCACCATCTACCAACGTTTTGCAACTGTCAGCAATGTCATCAGTTAACTCAAGAACACCGATTTACCAACAGTCGACTAGCATCGACTCATTTTGCGCTGACCCACGATGACATACATCAACTCGCTAGTCCGAAAAATTCTATCAACCCTTTCTTTCTGCCTGACCCGAGCCTACCCTAAACCAAGAATGAGCACATTAAGACCTCAATCTACGCTGCATCGATTTCACATAGCTATTTTTCTCACCCATCTTTTTGCCACCCACTGTTATCGACAATCAAAACTTAGAATTTATTTTCAAACGACTTAATTCAATTAATTTTGTTAGTTTTTTTGGAATATTTTTCAGTTTTTAAAAATTAGTTATGTATATTTTAAAATACTTATAAATAAGGATGTTTGTCATAATAGAAAAAATAATATAATTAAATTTATTTCATTTATGTGCTTCCACCTTTGTGAATAAATTATATATGCCCTACCCCTAGTTAGAGAGACTCCAACTTTACTTGTGAGAGGTAAGGATTCAAGGTGAGAGTCCTTCCACCAATAAAGGCCATAACAAAACCCCTTGTGATAGAAAAAAATCGAAGGTGAGAAACCATCTAACAAGGGGTCGATAAAAAAACAAATTGTCACTTCTCCTAACATTCACATAAATATCAAAAGGTTTAATTTTTCATCAACTTTTACTTTCTATGTAATAATCTAATGGTAAGTTACTCTTTTTAATTATAATATTTTAGATAGAGTTTGTCTAAATTCTTTTTTTATATATCTAAAATTCGATATTATAAATTTTTTTTTTGATTTTATGCTTAATGCTTAAGGAGTAGTTTACTCAACTTAATAATCTACACTAAAATTTTTGAATGCCAATCTTTGAATAGTTCTTAAATACCACATATGTCTTGTTATCCTGATTATTTCATAATATCTTTTTTATATTCAATAATAATCTTTTGAGCATCTTCAATATTACAGGATCCAATTTAGACCTTAATAGAAATTAAAATGTGCCATGCATCAACTTTGGTACCAAAGACATTGATTTTCTACTAAAACAACAATTTTCTTTTATTTAGTGCATTCAACTTTGGCATTAGACATAAGTTTTTCTACTAAAAAAATTCATCTATTTAATACATCAACGTAAGTTTTTCAACTATTTTTTTTAATATTAAAAATATTATTATTTTTATTTTAAAATGTTTCTTTATTTTTTACTTAAAAAATTTTAATTTTATTCAACAAAAAACAATTTCTACTGAATTGGTTTTTCTATTATACTTAATTTATCCATTAAGAAACTCTTAACTAGTTTTAGGTATACTTTGTTTTACCAGGTGGCATAAAAGTAGTGATACGACTCTCTATTATCTTTCTTGAGACTAATTTAGTACTATCTAAGAGGTGGTCTGGCAAAAGCAGGGACCTTGATCATTTGCCATTTTCCAAGAAGCATATCCCATCTCAAGTTTGCTAGTTCATAGTAGTGATCACTTTGCTTTCACCATTTTTTATTAAAAAAAAGAAAAGAAGGATATCAAAAATTAATTTCTTTTCTTAATATCCCTTGTACGATAAATCTTTTAATGATCATGAGATTTAGTAGGTCTTATGAAATAGTCAATCAAATAAAGAATTAGTTAAAAACCAACGACAATTTAAACCAAGATCCTATGCTAGAAATATCAAAATCAATAACCCAACTTACACAAATAGTTTATCAAATTCTCCTAAACCAACAACGTGATTAAAATTCTAAAAGGGAAAGGGATAACAAAAGAAGTATCACACATAATGATTTAGAAGAAAGAAATCGTAAGAGATGCAGAAACTATAAATAACATGAAGATCCATTTGATGACTCTGATCAAGATATCCATTAAAGAGATCATTATCAGAGAAGAAGAAATTAGCGTTCAAATGAGTCAAACCAAAATGATGATCAATATGTATCTAGTAAGGAGGAATGACCTAAGAGGAATCAAGATAAGGAGCACATCCTTGATATGAAATTGGATGCCCTAACATTTTATGGTATCTATGATTCTAAATGTTAAATTGACTGATAGGCTAGTGTGGATGATTACCATAATTGACAACAGTTGAGTAAGTAAAAAATATAAACTCATATGTACTACTCATAGATTCTTTAGAAACTTAGAATGATAATATATTATTAATGATTAATAGGTACACAAAACTTGGGGAAATCTTAAGGTTAAGTTGTACAACATGTTTGTTTTAATAGCCTGCAATGTTGAAATATTAGATAAATGACAAAACTTTCGCTAAAGTAATAGATCTATTGATAACTACATTAATTAATTTGAGAATTATAACAGAAATGTGATATAGATTAACCGAAGAATGTAGGATTATAAAATTTTAGGATAGGTTTAAAGTAGTACATAATGTTAAGCTTAACTTGAAAAATATTACTATTTTAAAGAAACACAACTAAAAATGTGAAAAAAAGTAGAGCTTCATACCTTAAATGAAATAATGAGCGAAACTCTTTAAAGGCCTACACTATAATTTCTCAATACACTCATACTCACACTTCATCAACTTCATCTATCAAAGTTTGTAAACCTCCCAAACAAATATTGTCACCCACTTCTTCACCACTTTCTTTAAGCCAACTCATATAACCTAGAATTGCCTATTTTATTCCTAGTGAAATGGTCATATTGCTACAAACTATCCATGACTATGAACCTATAAAGTGTTAATGAAAAAGAAACATAATGCATGATGAGAAAATTGAGTAAGAATTAGAAAACATTGAAAATTTAATAGTAAAATACACCCCTAGACCTCCATAATCATTGGATGATTGGCAGTGCACCAATATCATTAGCAGCAACATAAAAAATAAGAAACATTTATATATGATGATCATAGATAATTATAGTTATATTAATATAATATCTCGTCATTCCACTAAGCAAATAAGAGCCACTTACTAAAACACCCAAACCCCTACTCTATATCATGGATGGATAAAACCTTAATACTTATTAAGCAATGATGTTATGCACTCTTAAAATTGGGTTGATATAATCACTAAGTTTCATGTGATGTCGTACCAATCCTATTAGCTCATCTCATCCTTGAATGATCATGACTCTTTTGTAGGGATGTGACTTTGTAAGATAAGACTAACATGTGTTCTTTTGTTTATGAAGAAACGATCATCACATGACACCCTTTTATCATAAAAGAGACCTCAATCACTTAAGTGTAGCAAAATTTATTGAAAATTCTTTGCCCATGTATAAGGAAAAGGGAAAGATAGAATTTAAAATTGACCACATCGCCCAAGTTAGAAAGATCAATGATCAAAAAGACTTATTTTTGTTTGTTGTAGTTAATGAATTAGCCACCACCTTACAAAACTGATCACTTGCTAGACATGCTTATGTTAATAAGCTAATATCTTTCATTAATCTTATTTCTTTACTTGTAGACATTCAAACTTCTATTTTTTTATATTTTCTTTTATCTCTAACAAAGTAATATCAAAACAAAATTAATCTAAATAATAAAAGATATGAGAAATGTGCAAATGCTCAAGGTAATAGCAAAAATGTTCTTGAAGGAGACTACGTTATAAGGAGAGTTAGGTCAGAACAATTCATTCTTGGAGTTTATAAGAATTACAGGCACGTGATGTTGGACCTCTTAAGATTATTCAAAAATTGAGAACTGACGCATATGTGCTACATTTGTTTGAAGAGTATGGGATTTATGCAAACTTTAACATTAACGATGATCTTTGCATGTCTAAAATTAAATTTTTTCCATTTTATCTTATTGAGGTCTAAAATTAATCATAACGAGAACTACAATGTATTCAATCATTGTCCTCCAATAGTTGTTACCTACAACTCTATTATAATACCTTCTTATCGTCGTTGAATAATGTTTCCTTTTACTTTGATATTTCTTTCACTTCATTGATTCCTTTTTATTATGTTATTTCTCTACACTATGTTTCTCTTTCCACTTAATCACGTGAAGGTTTCTTGGATTGCCACTTCTATCTATTACTGCCTTACTTCTTATTCTTAATTGTATTTTCTAAAGTTTTTGAACAAGCTTTGGGTGCAGGTTAATTCATTACTCTGGGTTTTCCATAATTCTTATTAATATTTTTCAATGCATTTTTATTTCTTTATCAAAAAATTAGTTTTATCAAACACTGTTCCAAATAGCCTTTCATTGTGCTATTAACATGGTCGTAAGCCTGGCATATGGAATGTCCCTTATGTTGTTCTTGGTTTCCTCTTCATTAAAGTTTCCTCAAACAGTTATCTTGTGTGTGCTTCCCTTCTAGGTTTCTTGATAAGCATCAAAACAAGCTTTAGAGCTTGATTATGCCAATGTTTGTAATGTGGATAAAAAAGCAAAGCAAAACTAAAGCCTTCTTTTGAATTTTCTTTTGCTGGCACAAAATTTGAAAAAAAGTGAGAAAGCTTAAGGGGTTTTTCTTTTCTTTTTTCTAATGGGTACAATATATGGACATGATATATTGTATAACTTACAACAAGGAGCACCCACATAACAACCAATCACAAATGACCCATAATGATCTCATATTTAGAATATAATATATTAAAGTCAAGTAAGAGGAATATGATTTTGGGATTGCCTTAGAACAAGTTCAAAATGAGCCTATCTTTTTCAAATGTAATATTGCCAACCACCATAATAAAATACTTTTTATAGTCAACAAAATTTTCTAGAGTTGATTCTAAGAAAACAATGATGTAAAACTCATGAAGTTCGTAGAATAAACCCTAAAGACTACATAGAGTGGAATGTTTTCTTAGACCATTACTTCTAATGGTTTAGGCTTTATGAAAATCAAAGGTGTGATTTTCCTGAATGAAGCTTGCTAACGAAATTGAGTTATAAAAAGAAGCCATAGACACCCACTATTAGGAAGGGGATTTTCACTCATAGAAATACATATGAATTTGATAAAAGAATCATTTACCTAACCAACAATTTTTGTAACATATGGAGAAAAATTTGTTAAAGAGTACATTAGCCATTCTGATGAGTATCATTATGTTCTACTGTTAATGAAGACCATTTGGTCATCTTTTCCTAATTTTGAGATAGGCATAGAGAATATTTGTAGAAGGAGCTCTTTAAGCATGTAATTCACAGCTTGGAATAAGTTAATAGGATTGCTAATGAGATTGGCACCTACAAAAGCTTTATCTAACAGAAAGAGTTGAACCATCAACTATGCTAAACATCAAAACCACCTATGTTAGATAATGCAGAAGTCATATACCAACACATCCAAAGCCAATCCCAATCTTTAAACTCATGTTAAAAACAAGCCAACCTATTCATTAATTTCCTATGGTAACTTGTTCTCGATGAAAAAGATGAGGTCTTATAATAGTGCAATCACACGCACAATAAGATGTATCACAAATAAGAATTTTGGGTAATTTAACACTAAGGAAGAATAAGAAATCAAAATATACTCTTTCTATTCCTAATCAGAGAATGATTATTCCAATGACATCATTGGTGATACTAGGCCATTATAGTTATGAGACATACCTTTACCCAACCTGAGAGAAGTGAGGATTGTAGACATGCCATCGCTCTCATTACCTTTGTCGAGTTTGGAGAAAACTTTTGTAAGTTCATTATAAATAGTAGCATTATAATTAATGGCACATTTACAAATTGTTTAGCATGCAACAAACTTGAGACCATTGATCACCCAAACCAATACATTATTTCTTTACTTAAAAAATATACATTTATGTCACTAAATAAAGAACTATACGACTTAAATTTGCCAATACTTTCAAAGAGATTTTGTGTGATGTTTTTCTATGCCAAAAGAAAATATTATCTTACGATGAACCTTGTTATATGACAATGTTGTCCTTCTTGCCAGTAATGCATACACCTGCAATTTAACCCATTGTTGGCAAAAAGTTTAGCTGCACCCATCAACATCTATAAAAAATATCTAGCCTAATAAAAAGAAACCACCCAGCACTTCAAATTAGAAAATCTTATTTGTCTCTTATAATGAAATAGATCGAGAATTTATTGATAGAACTTTTAATTGAGCCATAGTAGCATTTCATATTGCAATAAATTGCTCAGTTGGCAAGAATTTATTTAGCTTCCATGAAATTTTTACAATGGAACCCTAAGGTTTGCTACCCTTTTATGACATCAAACATGTTGTAGACCTATACTTAATTTGTCGCATCATTCGATGAATTCTTCTAAGCATAAAGAATTCACCTAACAAGACTTCTTAGACAAAGCATTCGTAAGTGAAAGATGTGGTCCAGGTGTCACTCCAGCCCCTCAAAGCATTTCATGGAGAATGTGTCGCATTATTTTTCATGTTTTTAAATTTCTAAAACTATATTAGTCAAGAATTAGTATTTTATGTTTATCAATATTTTATTATCAAAATTATCTACTTGTTTTTGTTAGTTATATAATTTTACATAAATTTGAATATTTTTAAGTTTATTTTCAAAAATAAAATAAATAATTAAAGTTCTCAAAGCATTCTTTATAATTTTTTAAAGAAATTATTCTATAAATTCTAAATCAAACCTATGTCTACCCTAAAAAAAAGAAGGCATAAAAAATTTATATAAATCTTTTCCTAAAAAATGGGTATGCTAAACTATCAAAACAATTAAATAGAAAAAAACAGACCACAATGGCCTTATAATGAAGTAAGATTTACAGAAAGAGGAAAGGAAAGTGGCTATTAAAATCTGTAGAAAGTAATTCCTACACTAGAGAAATGCCCAACGAAGCACAAGTATTTTAATTTATTAAAACATAAAAAGAGGAAATGAGAGCTTTGTAGTTTTTACGAAAGAATATCAAGTTGATAAAGGACACAACGTATAATAGTAATGATAAGCACTAGCTACTAATGGTTCAATGTCATTACTTCAAATGTATTTTTAGAATTTTTTAAAAATTTCATCAATTTATTTTGATGAATAATTACTAAATTTATAAATATTTTATAATGGCTAAAGTATTTACCAAACCAACAATTTGATGTTTTTAATTGACAGATATTTTTTTAATTAAAAACATAATATTATTTAAATACAATTTACAACAACTAATAAATATTGGCTGAAATAGTATTTGCATAAGAGCTACATGATTAAAAGAATCTAGAATGCTTGATTATGAAAATTACCCAAATCATTAGGTAGAAATAAACTAGATTAGTTTACACATTTGGATTTGATATGAACTATAAAATCTAAATTATGTTCTAATGAGTAGATTTAGTTTTACATATTGATTAATTGCATACCATGCGATCATTTAATGGAGCAATTAGGCAGTTTGTAGAATTATCGCTTAAAAAAAGATGATGGTGGCAACGATCGTTTGATTGTAAAATTGCATGATTAGACAACTAACATCACTATCATAAATTAGAATTTAGCTATAAGGAAAAAAGCTTTAAATTTATCTCTTACATCATGTATTTGCTATTATGTTTTCTCCTTATAAGGCATTTTTTCTCTTTAGAAGTTGTTTTATTTCAGGGTTAGTGCCACCATGTTTGCTCAAGACATAATCATAACATCTCCAATAACATGATTAATTGATCTATCAATGTGGGAGTGGTGCCTTGATTAAAAATAATTCCAGCTATGTTTAGGAGTGATGCCTCGATTAAATTATTGTAGCAAACTGGTTTGATATTAATACTATATGCCTAAAAATAGTTGCATAGGTTTAAGTTTGTTAATTTGAGTGGAATTAGTTTATTTTTTAATTTTTTAAATTTATTTAGTTATCATGAAAAAAACAATAAAAGATAAAAAAATTATTCTTAGATGATCATGGTATGATTTCAAAGATATTGAAAGCTAAAAAATATTTATTTTATAAGTTGATTAATTTAAATTTTAATTTAATTTTTATTTCTTGCATATATTTTTTAAATTAAGCTTATATTCTAAAAAAATTAAAAATACTTAAAATTTAACTCAAAATTTATTTCTTTGAGGTCTACCGCCCTAATGATTTGATATTTACTACTTTTCCTCTTTAAAGTCCAACAACACAAAATCATACTTTTAGATGTCCTTAACATCTCCTTAAAGTTCCTCTGCATCACTTTTCTAAAAAAAATATATCCAAGCTTTAAGATTATTTTAAAATCTCACATAATTGTTTTATTATCATCAAAATCTCTTTGATCCTCCTCTTGGTCATTGAGATAACTACATTAACCATTACATAATATTACAAAAGTAAACCTTAAACTTCCAATGTATCAGTTTAATCAATGATATAACTTCTTTTTTTAATAGGAAAGATTCAATTGTACACATATAATGCAAACACACACACACAGATATGGTTTTTTCGTACCATAACACTCAAATGAGCTTACACTATCAAACTTAAGTTTTAAAAAAACCATGAGAGTAACCCAATTCTAAAAAATGTCATATTATCATATTGTACTTGCAAGTTTCAAGAAAAATATTATCTTGCTAAGAATTTAACCATTTTTCTCATTCACATGACCAAAAACATGAATAGAATATCTACAAAATAAATAAAACCACTTAATTCTATTCCAATCTAAGGAAGTATATGAATAACTACCAAAGTCTGATAGAAAAAAAATAACTAGTATGAACCAAGTCTAATAAGACAATCTGATGCAGTCTTATATCCAATAAAATATAATTGATGAGAAATAAATATCAAATACATTATTATTGATGATGAAATAAATAAAATGAATTCTCTAACCAATTCACTTGGTTTAACAATCTTTAACTCAATTCCTACCCAAATTTTAACAACTTGATCTTGCAATAAATTGGAGAGCAAGGTGGCTCAACAAGTAATACGAAATATGAATGTAATAATAGAATAAATCTTATAAATGAACAACATCAGTTTCTAACTAACAAAATTATATAATCATCTAGTAACTATTTAAATATATATTTCCTTATACTATGAATAACCACGTACTTCGCTTTCACTTTTTCAAATAATGTAATTTTGCATTTGACATGGTAACGATAATCACATGGGCATCCATGTGGGATTCTAAGAGTCTTCAAGAACCACAAGTGGGCCCTAATAGAAGGAAGCACAACATTGAATTTCTTCTGAGAGTAAATGTGTAATTGTTTCCTTCTGAGACTATTCACATAATGGTTCCTACAAATTCTAGTGGTTCTTATCATGAAATGTGGTACTCTAACAATAGGCTTGACTATTCAAATTTAACACCAAGCCAAGGGAGTGAGGTAGCTAACATGTCTATGTCCCTAATGAGTGTCGATAATTTAGAGTCCACTATATCTAAATTCCTTAAGGTTCCCACTAAATCATAATTCAACTATCTAGAATTTCTTAGCCCATTTTTCTTATATTTAATCTTGCCCACATTTTGTTTTGGACCTTTCCTATCTAAGATAACCGTAGAGTCCATAATGGCTTCGCCTTTAACCTTAGATTCTTTATTTAACTTATTACTAGTACAACTATGCCCCGATTCACATAAGTAACACTAGAGACCCTTATGATCCCTAGGCAATCCATTGTCATCATAACATTCATAAGGCCTCTCCTAAGCCTCCACATATTTCTCAAATCACCAATGAAAGTGTCATCATGTGACTTAAGAGCAGAAGTAGAATTACTTGTGCTCTTACCCAAATAACCTATTCAATTCAAGGTTTAGCTAACATCTTTACCATATTACATGGAAAAACATAGCACAACCCTATGTCATATTCCAACCTCTTCCACCTTCTTGCAAGGTCTTGGTAGATAGCCTTGCTAACAAAAGGTTAATTTTCATTGTTCATAAAGGTTCACAAATGGTATTTCATGAGCCTATAATAAATATCTATAATTATAGCTTCATTTTCTGTTAGGGTTTTTTGTATGCCTTTGAGCATGGTTCCAAACCAATGCTTATTTTACATATTCATGTAGAAGAACCTTAAATTCATAATTTTACTACACTAAGGTTAATGAAATATCTCTAAAACCTTTACCATAATGTCTAACTTTAACCTTAGTAGTTTTAGCCGTAACCAAACTCTTTGGTTGCTAATCGTATACCTACTTAACTTAACCTTCTTCTAAGGCCTTAAACTGAGCCCTTCAAGACTTTCTAGAACTAACCAAGAACCACACTTATCTTAAAATCCATTTAGGTTCTCTTGAGGGTTGATCCAATGCCTCCTATAACTTAACCAAGCACATGGTTCTATGCTTCAAAAGTAGACCCTACACAAAAGAATGGTAGTCCGTCACATTATTTAGAGTTTTTTATTTTTTTTGAAGTGTATTTAAATTGCTATGACATAATCTATGGAATAACCTATATCACATTACATTTTGTATATATTTATCCATGATTTTAGCAATAAAGTATCCATTTATACCATGTAATGCTATGTACGAAACTTGTGAGTAATTTTAAACATAATCATAGTGCCTCACATCAAAAAAAAATTTGAAACAATAAGTTTATATAAAAATATATAGTAAAATCTCAATTTTATAACTTCTTTATTAGTAATGGCACGAAACTCTTCGTCTATTCATGCAATAATCAAGAAGTAAATATTACATTCAATCTATATTGCCAAATATCAATTATACTTAGAAAGAAGAAGAATTATACTAAGGATCCTAACTCTTAACAATATATAATAAGAAAAAATGGTTATTATGTCAAGGGTATGGGGTAATATTTAAAAAAGTTTTTGTTCTCCATGATTTTCCAATTTTTTAACAATTTTCATGATACTCTATGCTTAATACATAAATAATTAGATAACCAACATAATAGCCAAATATGCATACCATTTAGTTAAATTTTCACTTATTTCACATGGTGATGTCTATGTTTGAGAAGTGACTTTCATCAAAAAAATTGCTATTCAAAAATTATCTTCCACATCTATTTACAACCAAACCCAACATGAAATATGTGATCATGTAATCTGCATTACATTCATACGAAAAAATGTAATACACAACTTTTATAACTCAACTAGAAACACTACATATGAAAAAAAAAGAAAATTGAACCATTCATTTACTAAAATAATCTCCCTTTTTCTTGGGAAGAAAGAATTCCCTCCTTTAAGAACAAGTTTCATGAAAAAGATGGACTAATTGTTGTCACAATCAATTTCCAAGGTTTCATAAAGATATTCACAAAGCAATTCCTTTTTACCTTGGCTTACATCTAAGCTAAATATATTATATGAACTCAAGTGTTATTCTATGTGGAAAAAACATGTAGAGGACTTTTGTAAGATATTTCCTTGCTTGAAAGCTCTAATCCACCTTATTCTTCCTCATAGCTTATGTCAAATTTTTTACTTAGTATCCACTAAGTTGGCTCCTCCAAACTTCGCTTTTAAGGTTGAGTTTTATTAAATTACAAGCACATCTTAATAGCTTATATAGCCTTCACCATACCACCTTAAACAAAGAATTTAATTTAACATAAACTACTCTTGGGTTGGAGTTGCCACAATTCATTATTTTAAATTAACCTTCTTCTAATTACACCACTTTATGTCTTCTATATAAAGCTCCTTAAATTTAAGAGTAAATGTAACATATGGTAATAGATTCTTCTTTCTATTATATTCATCTTTTCATATGATATTCAAAAATTCATCATATGTAAAAGTTTTTCTTTTAATACCCCAATCTTCAACCACCAAGCCCTAATATTTAAGAATCATATCCATATCTTATCAAGACTTCATGGTTGATAGAAGTAAGGATGAGAGAAAAAGTTAATAATATAATAAATTTATAAGCTCTTATTCACATATTCAACCTATTCATGGTAAATGTTTTACAGTTTAATCTTACAATTTTGAAATGCTTCCAATTTTAGAATTTAAAATTTTAAAATTGAAAAATAAATTTATCTATATTGTATGTTAAAATATATTTAAATTTTTAATTTAATTTGGAAGAAATTGTGTACATTAATTAAATATATAGTAATTATTTGGATAACAATATTATGTATAGCACACACTTTATCAAATAAAAGTAATAAAGAGGTATAATTGTTATAGCTACATATCATTTTAGCTGGTTTAGTTTCCTCCCATATGAACCCTTGCATAGCAAGTTAAGAAGGCATCACATGTCATTTTCAAATGGTAAGCATACAATCTCACCTTGAGCGTTTTCCTCCTTGTGCTAGTGCACAATCCCTTGCATACATAATCTTTGTTGGTCTCTTACCATGTTAAAGCCAAACTTTCTTGAGACTTTGTGGGTTAGACTAAACCTTCACAAAACTGGCTCCTTTTGTAACTACAACCTAATCAGATAATAATTCTAAAAACAAATCCCTTTTCTTAAAGCATAATACATAAGATTCTGCAAAATGTGGGTCATGTGTAGAATATATGAAAAATAAAACAAACAATCCTGCAAACTTTTTTGATGCTGTAGGTTGATGAGGAAATGATCTACAACAATGTACTTTGCTTCAACAAATCTTCCAATAAGTAGTTGTAAGCTTTTGTTGTTGGCAAGGGTTTCAAAATAGTTAAACGTCAAAATTTAATTTAATGAAGGAATAATAGTTTTTGATTGCATTAAGAAATGTTATGTGGCTCGAATTCAAAAAAAAATTTATTGAGCTCTACTTATAAAAACTTTAGAATAGTTTTCGTTTCTTAGAATTAATTTAATGTCTTCCAATTATGAGCTTAACATTGCACTTTCATAGATGGGCTTAAAACTAACTTAAGATCATGTGCTGGACATGCAAATTTATTGTTTACCTAAACAGTCATATTTACTTGTGATCAATAATTTCTAGTGAGCTAGATATACTTATGTTAGTAATATATTGTTCCTATATGCATTGTCTTGTTTATGTGCATTTATTTTGACTTTCTAGGAACGTAAATAACAATGTACTATCAATTGTTTATTGGTGTAGGTTTATAAAATTATTTGAGCAAATGTTTCTTTATTCTACACAAGGTTCATAAACATTTGTTGGATGCACCCTAGAATTATGCATGCATAACAAAAACTAAAAGTACCTTAGATCTTTGTGTGTGTGTGTGTAATAAAGTTTCTTTAATACATGAATGCTACCATTGCACTAGTTAGATTTTTAAGTCATTTTAAGACTATTTTATGAGTGAAGTGCGAAAGCATTCAAATGATGTCTTTTGACATTTTTTAAAAACATGGTCACAAATTGAATCATATAAGAGAAAATTTGGAAACTAACCACACAAAGTTTTCCAAAAATTGTTCTTGATTTTTTGGCATTGTGATGGAGCTTATTTTCTTTCAAGCCTCCATGGTTCTTTCTATCTTCAATTTGAATTTCTTTTGCAAATTGAAAGTTTGTCTTGTTATCGTTAATGACCACGTTCTGTTGTTGAGTAATCACTTTGAGAAAACCTATTGCTTCAATTATAATGATGAATTAGCCTAATATGAGGTTCATTTGGACTTCATTTTAAGCTTACTGAATTAATCTTTAATTCCCTAAAGTTTTCTCTATAGGTCACATATCTTTAATATAATACAATCGAGTAGAAAAACATATTAGTGGCTTACTTTATTAATATTTTTATCAACTAAACTTAAACTTGAGTCACGAGGCTTAGGAGGCCAATAACATAGGTATTATATGCTCAACACAAAAAAAATTAAATATTAAAAGATAAAACAATTTTTATAAAATAATTTAAAATTTTCATAAATAAGTAAAAATTTGTTATTGCAAATAAGAATAATAAGAAAAGCAAACATAAATAATGTTATGAAGATAATGAAAAATTGAATATCCTTAAAACTATATCAATAACATGTTAAATACTAATATTCTGTAGATAGGCATAGAACATATAAAAATTTTCTTATTATGAAAGAATTTTCTAATTATTAGAAGTATCATAAATAGGTTATTACTACAAAAGAAACAAACTTTTTTAAAAAAATAATTTTAGCAAATAGTTAATAATGATATATGTCTAATAAGCATAAAATCGTAAGAAAAATAGATGCCACTAATATAAAATATTTTTTACAATAAATACTCGAAAAATGTTTCTTGATAATACTTGCTAAAAAAACTCTTATTGAAAAACATTAAACATTTCGTAACATAGAGAAAATCATGAAGAAAATGGTACACTTGAAATGATAAAGACCATTTACAAAACATATTTAAAAAAATATTCTCAATATAAAAGTGAAGACTTATTTGTAACATAAAAAGATATTGTGATTCGATTTAAGCAATTGGAATCTTTAAAAGTAACTCCATAAAAATTGAATAAACAATGTCAATATGTAATATTGGTCTGCACAACAAAATCATGTTCAATAAGGCTCATGGTTGAGATAGAAGAAGCCATTTAACTTTGTTGGCTACATGTTACTTTTCTCAATGAGATGTCACTTTTAGTTTTAGGTGATGTGGTGTGACAAGTTTGAAGCTGTGTATTTATGTGGCTACAAAGCTTCATTTGTATTTATGTGAATTGGTGAAATTAAATTGTTGTTTTATTCAATGATTCATATTATTACCTAAAAATACTTGTATGCAATTAGGATATGGAGATTAATAGTTAGATGTGTGATTTCTCAGTCATGAAGGTAATTTTTTGCATGCTCATGCTCACTAAGAAGGGAGTGGTTTGGTCTTCTATTACATTCCTTTTTTCTCAAACTTTTGCTTTTTTTTCTATATACTATCATATAATAGTTCTCTTTGATCATAAGAAATAATTTATCAAGCTCCATTTCTTTGTACACCACTATGTGTGTACTGATCTTAAATTTGATTATCTTTTATTATACTTTTTCTTCCTTAGCTTAGAACATTTTTAGTGCAAGATAAGATGTAGTATAATGTTAGCTAAGGACCATACTAGTAGTTTTATTGGTTATTTAAAAAATTTAAGTTTAAATTATACTATAACAAGTCATGTATAAGGCCAATGTCATCAAAAATATTTTAATGTTTGCATCAATTATTTATGAAGTAAAACTTTTTTGATTATTTTTAGTATTAAGATTGTTTCAATAAGAAATTTAATGGAATTTGTGCAGTGAAAATGCAAAACTTTAATTTTGACGTTTAATATAGTCAATGTCACTATGGCAGAGTAGTTTGCATATAGACTGAAAATAGTGGAGGGCATATTCTACACTTTCTTCCCTTACCTTTTCCTTCTTTCACTAACCTTCTTATTTATGGAATTAGAGCAAAATTAGATTCCAACCATAAGATTCCTATCATATGTACCTTCACTATCAATTTTATTTTATCAAGGTATAATCTTTGTTATTCAAAGGAACATGATGATCCACAACCATTACTTGCATTTTCACACTTTATTGGATTTTCCTCATTTTTAGTAATCTTTCAACCCTTATTATGGCTCACAATCATTGCATGTTTATTACATACATCATGTCAACACATTGCTATAAGCTTTCTTCAAATAATTCTTTAGTAGTACTTCAGCAACAACACCGATGGCATTGCTATCTTGTTTATGTGGCACAAATTTATTATGCATCAAATTGACCAAGTAGCTTACAAGAGAGTAATAGTCGTAGGTGACGTTTTCCTTTATTATGTATCATTATGGGGAATTTATCTTTTTATGAGAATATTTTTATTTGAAGTTCAAAATATTTTTTTAATTTTATATTCGTAAAATAATGTTTTACATACAAGTGAATTTTTTCACTTATTAAAATTATTCTCATTTTGTATGATTTTTTACAAATTTATTTTCCTTGAATAATTTATTTTTTGTGAGCTCATTACCTGTCCATTAGCAAAATTTATGTATTATTTTTCAGATTTTACAATTTTTTTACTTCTATTTTTAATTTCTTATTGTAATTCAGTTGTTTTGTTTTCAAAAATTATCAAAGTGATGTTAATGGCAATTTTGAAATAATATAAATTTTTTGTTATGTTATTCATTTTCTTACTTTAAATTTTTAATTTTTATTTTTAATATATATTTTCATTGTCTGTAGTTGTATACCAATTTATTTTGTAAGTTATGCAAAAAATTTTAACATTTCACATGTTATATATTTAAATTATTTAAAATAAATAATTGATTTTTGTTGCATTATTTTGATTAATTTAAATAGTATATTATAAAAATATCTCTTATTTTTTCAATATATAATTTTCTTATATATTTGTTTTTAGGTAAATCTTAGCTCAGTTTGTTTCATAATTTATGTGCAAAATAATAAATGTAGAAATTCTTAAAAACGTTAAAAATTTTGTTATATTTATGCTCATAGTAACTTCTTATTTTTGTTTCAATATTAATGGCATTTATATAATAATTTCTTTAGAAAATTATAAAGAATGCTTTAAGAACTTTAATTCTTTATTTCTTTTTTAAAATAAACTTAAAAATTTTCAAATTTACGTAAAACTAAATAAGTAAGAAAAACAAGTGGATAATTTGGATAATAGAATGTTGATAATAATAAAAACTATTTCTTGACTAATATGTTTTTTGAAATTTAAAAATATGAAATATAATGTGACAACTTCTCCAAGAACTTGTAAAAAGAATACTTGATGCTTAGAAAAATTCATCCAACGATGTGACAAATTTTGTATAGGTCTATAGCATGTTTGATATCATGAAGGGGTAGCAAATCTTGGGTTTCCAATGTAAAAGTTTTAGGGAAGCTAAATAAAATTGATTCTATTATGGGAGCTATTCTAATATCAGATACTACTATGGCTGAAATAAAAGTTCTATCAATAAACTTTTGATCTCTTTTGTCATAAGACATAAATAAGATTTTTTTACTAGGAGTGGTGGGTGTTTTCTTTTTAATAGGCTGGATATTGTCTATAGATGTCGATGGTTGTAGCTTAAAGTTTTCCCAATGATGTGTTAAATTATAGATGTATGCATTGCTGACAAAAAGGATGTCATGTTCACACAACAAGGGTTATAGTAAGATAATAATTTCTTTTGCAATAGAAACAACATCACATAAAATCTCTTTGAATGTGGTATAACACTTTATTTAATGACATAAATGGATTTTTTAATAAGAAAATAAACTATGGGTTTTGGCAATCAATGGTCTCAAGTTTGCTGCATGCTAAACCATTTATAAAAGTACCATTGATTTTAATGCTACTATTTATAATGAACTTACAAACCTTTTCTCCAAACTTTACAAAGGCATGGAAACCGTTGGCACGTCTAAAATCCTAACTTCTCTTAGTTGGGTAAAGGTATGTCTCATAAATATAATGGCCTATTGTTATCAATGGCCTCATTGGAGTAGTGATCCTCTAGGTAGGAATAAGTTGCATATTCTTTTATTTCTTATTATGCCCTTGTGTTTAATTACCTAAAACTCTCTTTTGTAATAAAACTTTTTGTGTGTGTTATTGCACTACTATATGACCTCGCCCTTTACATTGGGAACAAGTTACCACTTAATGAATAGGTTGGTTGCTTTTAACATTGATTTTAAGGATAGGGATTGGTATAGGATGTATTGGCACATGACTTTTAGATTATCTAACATAGGTGGATTAGAAGTTTAACTTAGTTGATGTTTAAACTCTTTTGGTTAAATAAAGCTTTTGTATGTGTCAAACTCATTAACAATCCTATCGACTTCTTCTATGCTATGAATTATATGACTAAAGGGCTCCTTTTGCATATATTCTCTATGGTAGCTCAAAATTAGGAAAAGGTGACCAAAGGGTCTTCATTAACACCACAACATAAATGGTACCCATCAGAATGAGTAATGTTCTCATTAACATATTTTTCATCTGATCTTAGGCAAGTCCTTGGTCATGTAACTAATTCTTTTATTAGAATCATATGTATTTTTATGAGTGGTGATGTCCTTGTTAATAGTGGGTGTTTATGGTTCCTATTTATAACTAAATTTTGTTAGAAAGCTTCATTCGAGAAACCACACCTTTGTTCTTCATCAAGTCTAAACAATTAAAAGCAAAGGACAAAGGAAATCTTGCACTCTATGTAGTCTTTAGGGTTTATGCTACAATTCAAAGATAGGAGTGTCATATTTTAGGGACTTCATGAGTTTTACATCATTGTTTTCTTAATGTCAACCGAAGAAAGGGTTTTTTATTATAAAAAGTATTTATTAAGGTGGTTGGCAATATTAGGGTTGAAAAATGTAAGCTCATTTTGAGCTTGCTTTAAGGTAGTCCCAAAACCATATTTCTCTTACATCGCTTCAATAAATTATATTCTAATTTGGAGATCATGGAGGGTCATTTGTGACTTGTTTTTATGTGGATGCTCCATGTTGCAAGTTTTACAAGATATCGTGTGCGTATATTATACCCATTAGAAAAAAGAAAAGAAAAACCCCCTAAGCTTTCTCTTTTTTTTTTCAATATTGGCGCCAAAAAATGAAGGCTTAGTTTAGCTTTTCTTTTTTATCCACATTTTAAACTTTGGAATAATCAAGCTTTAAAGCAAGGATTGATGCTTATCAAGAAACCTTGAAAGGAAACACATACAAGATAGATCTAGGGAAACTTTAGTGAAGAGGGAACTAAGAACAACATAGGGGCATTCCATATGTTAAGCTTCTAACCACTTTAACAGAACAAACAAAGGCTATTTGGAATATTGTTTGATAAAACTAATTTTGTGATAAAGAAATAAAAAAGCATTGAAAATATTAGTAAGCATTATGGAAAATTGAGAGTAATGAATTAACGTACACGCAAAGCCTATTCAAGCACTTTAAAAAATACAATTAAGAATGTGAAGGAAAGAAACAATAGATTGAAGTGGTAATCCAAGAAAACTTCATGTGATAAAGTGCATGGAGAAGCATAGTGTACGGAAATAACATAATAAAAATGACTAAATGAAGTAAAAGAAACATCAACGTAAAAGGAACCATTATTCAGTGGTGCTAAGAAGGCGATGTAATGGAGTTGTACGTAACAACTTTTGGAGGACGATGATTCAATACATTGTAGTTCTCATTATGATTAATCCTAGACCTCAATAAGACAAAATGGAGAAAATTGACTTTTAGACATGGAAAGATCATCCTTTTTAAAGGGTCCATGATACAAGGTAGAAAAAGATTTCTACTAAGATCAAAATTAATGCATACAATTATGAATATGATTAATAGATTATTAGAGAATATAAAAAGGGTGCTACGTAATAATTAGGACTAGGTGAGGTGTGTGATATTTTAGAACATTTCAAACATTGATGTTCCAAAATAGTAGCATGGATTATTAAGTTGCATAAGTAGCAATTCCTTAAAAATTAAGCACAAAATCTTGCAAAAGAGGTTTTTGTAACATCTAATTTAACACATAAAATAGATAATTTAGACAAACACTATGTGAAGTACTATAATAAATAAAGTGACTATAACTTAGATTATTACTTTAAAAATAAAAGACTAAACCTTTAGACACTGATGTGGATATTAGTAGAAGCGAGAATTTTCTTGGTTATTGACTGTCTTGATGGACGGTCTGTCACCTTTTACTATTATCTCTCACAAGAGATTTGATTACTAGTTCTACTCACAGAAAGTCTATCACCTTTAATCCTTATCACTTATGAATGAATTTAGAATCCAACTACGATTGAGCATACACACTTTGTTCACAAACGTGGAAGCACATAAACAAAATAAATTTTATTTTTATCACTTTTTAATATAGAGAACAACTCTATTTATATAGATTTTTAAATATTCATCACTAATTTAAAACATAAATAATAAAAAAACTATGAAATTAATTAAATTAAACATCTCTTAATAGTTTCTGAGTCTTATGCGATAGTAATGGTAGGTGGAGAAATTGTTTAGCAAAATTGATGTAGTGCTGGTAGAGGTCTTGACAAATTCATTTTGAGTTTTGGGGAGGCATGGGTCATGTGAAATGAATAAGTTGGTCAGGCTGGATGGTTGGCATGGTTCGTTATAGGTTGGTGCAGGTCGAACATTGGTCAATCAGTGTTCTCATTTATATTCAAGTCACACAGAACCACGACTCAGCTCGGGGCTGAAAGTGGCGCTAATAATGGTAGATGACATCGTTAATGATAGCAAATGGTGACGAATGATGATAGGAAACAAAATCAATAAAAAAAATTAATTTTAAGCATTTTTTAAAATACTTTTCAATGAAACTTTTCAGTAATGAACTTCTGGAACTAGTCTTACACTAGCAAATACATATTTTTGAACTATTTTTAGACACTCATAAATCATCCTCCCTCGGTGAAAGAGATATTATTGGATCATATCAGGGTGATGGGTACAATAGTATTCTAATTGGTGTTGCATGATATGGTTTAGGATATTATAGGTTGCTAAGAGTTCTTGATCTGAGGTTTGCACTTCTATAAAATTAAAAATTTCTTCACTTTATATTTTTCGACAAAAATTATCTCATGATCTATAATTTTTTTTCATATTATCCATACATATTGTGAAGGCTAATGTAGCTGTAAGAACGTGTTTACTCACTCTGGTTGAACCAAACTCAAATGACTCGTTAGATATTGGATGTGGTGCTTTGTGAGAAACTAAATCCTTAATGTTAAAGGTTGCACTAATCCTATACTCTTCTAACAAATCCAACACATATGTATTAGTTCCCAATTTTTTAATAATCTTAAAAAGTACAGCTTCATGTGCTTATAATTCTTGTAAACTTCGAAAGGGAACAATTCTGACCTAAATCTAATTATATTGTACTCTCTTCCATGAAACTTTTTAAAATTTCTTTGAGGATTTACTAGTTTCTCCTATCTTTTATTATTTTGATTAATTTTCGTAGTTATTTTTTATGACACATTAAAAAAATTAAAGATAGAAGTTTGAATTTCTATTAGCAAAGAAATAATATTAACAAAAGATATTGACTTATTAACATGAGCTTATATAATAGGTGATGGGTTTGGTTTGCTGATACTAACTCCTTAATTACAAGAAAAGAAAATAAGTCTCTTTTATCGAGGATCTCTCTCACTTGGGTAATGTGGCGAAGCTTAAATTATTTCTTTTCCTTTCCTTTATTCATGGGCCAAGAATTTTCTATAAATTTGCTATGCTTAAGTGAGTAAGGTCTCTCTCAAGATAAAAAAGGTGTACTATGATGACATTATTTTTATAAATAAAAGAACACATGTTAGACTTATCATTCAAAGTCACATTCCAATAAAAGCCATAATCTTCCAAGGATAAGATGACTTACTTGCATAAGCACGACATCACATAAAACTTAGTCATTATATTAACCTAATTTTGAGAGTGAGTAGCATTATTTCTTAATAAGTATAAAGGTTTTATCTATCCAAAATACAGAGTAGGGATTTTGGTGTTTCGATAAAGAGACTCTTGTTTGCTCAATGAAATCAGGGGATATGAAATTAATGTAACTACTATTATCTATGATCATCATATATGATTGTTCCTTAGTTTTTACGTTGATGCTGAAGATATTAGTGCACTTCTAGTTATCTTAAGATTATGGAGTTGTAGGGGTGCATTTTACTATTAAAATTTCTATGTTTTCTATTTCTTACTCAATTTTCTAAAAATGCAATATGTTTTACTCTTATTTTAACATTTCATTTTTATTAACAATTTCTAGGTTCACATTCATGGATATCTTTAGGTAGTTTGTGACTACATATCCCTTTTCATGTCACATAAAATAGGCAATTCTAGATTATGTGAGTTGGTTTAAAGAGGGTTATGATGGAGTGGGTAGCAATATGAGTTTGGGAGGTCTACAAAATGCAATGGATAAAGTCGATGAAGTGTAAGTATGAGTATAGTACATTAAGACATTATGGTGTGGTCCTTTAAAGAGTTTGGCTCGTCGTTTCTTTTAAAATAAGAAGTTTTACTTTTTTTGACATTTTTAGTTATGCGATAAGCTTTCTTTAAAGTAGTAACATTTTTCTAGTTAAGCTCACATGCTTGCATTTCTTTAAACCTACCACAAAATGGGATAGTCCTCCACTGTTGGGTTCATTTATATCACATTTTGGTTTATAATCATAAAATTAGTTAAGGTACTCCTCAATAGATCTACCACCTTAGAAAATCTTTATCATTTATCTAATATTTTGACATTATGGGCTATTGGAAACAACCAGTTGTACACCTAACTTTAAAATTTCTCCAAGTTTGGGGTACTTATTTATCATTGATAATATATTATCACTCTAAATTTCTAAAGAATCTACGAGTAGTATCGATGAGTTTAATCTAATAATTTGATATTTTTTTACTCACTCATTTGATGTCAATTAAATTAATCATCCACACTAGTCTATCATTCAATATAATCTTTAGAATCATAGCTACCATAAAATGTTAGAGCATCCAATTTCACATTAAGGATGTTCTCTTTATCTTGATGCCTTTTAAGTCTTTCTTCCTTACAAGATATATCTAAATCATCATATTTGTTTGACTCATCTGATTGTTTATTTCTTTTTCTATGGTCATGATCTCTTCTATGGGTATCTTGATCAAAGTCATCAAAAGTGTTATGCCTTTTATACTTCCTACATCTCTTAGGATTTCCTTCTTCTAAATAATTATGTGTGACACTTCTTCTATTATCCATTTCTCATTTAGGATTTCAATCATATTGCATGTTTAAGAGGATTTGACCAACCATTCGGGTGAGTTTTACTATTCATTGGGATATTTCTAGTATGGGATCTTTGTTTAAACTTTGTCTTTGGTTTTGAACTAATTCTTGATTTTGATTTACTTTTTGATAACACCTACTAGATCTCATGGTCATTCGAAGATTTGTCTTACAAGGGATGTCAAGGAAAGAAAATATTTTGGGATATCTTTCTTTTCCATTTCTTTTGATAAAAATACAAAAAGCAAAGCAATCACTTTTATAAACTAGCAAAGATGAGATGGCATATTCTTCTAGGAAATGATAAATGATCAAGGTCCTTACTTTTACCAAATCAGCTCTTAGATAGAACTAGATAGTTCCCAAGAAAGATGGTAGTGAGTCATATCACTATTTTTTCACAATCCTCTAAAACTTAGTTTACCCAAAACTAGCTAAGTGTTTTTCAATGGAAAAACTAAGAAAAAAGGAAAAAAACTTCTAGTAGAAAGTTTTTTATGTAGAAAAATATTTAAAATTTGTTAACAAGAAAATGAAGAAAATTTTTTTAATATAAAAATAAAACTTTTTTAATATTAAAAAATTAGTTGGAAGCCAAAGTTAATGTATTAAGTAGAAGAATTGTTTTTTAGAAAAACTTTTCTCTAATACCAAAGTTGAATGCACTAAGCAAAAAAAACTTTTTTAGCTAAAAAACATAGTCTTTAATACCATATAATAATCTAGGTAAGATGACATATGTGGTATTTAAGAAATATTCAAAGATTGGCATTCTATAATTTAATTCTAATTCCAAGCATGGTTATATCGATATATTTAGGTAATTGACATATTCTTCCAAAATTAATCACCTTCCAGCATTGTTCACCTATCATATTTACAAGAAAAGCTACATAATCAATTAGTATGCTATTTAATTAGATTATTGACATCAAAATATCTTAGAGTACTCCTCTTGGTACCAATAACCTCTTTTTTATGGTTACTTGCCATCAAAGCTTATGACAATGTAATTAAATGTAGTGCAAGAAAATATTTTCTAGATATTATCAAGTGAAGTTATATTTGAAAGTAATTGGTGCATATAGATGAGCTCCCCTTAACTCAAGGAACTTCTCTTAAAATCAAGCTTAATTTCTCCCTATTTTTTCATTGTAATAAAATCATCTAGTTCTATGGAATAAATCTTTATTAAGAAGTTTTATTATGATTCTAACATGCTTGTTGTTAACAAAAAATTGAATGTCTACCACATTTCATTTTACATGGTCTCTAATGAAATGGTGCAAGAAATTAATTTGTTTAGACTTATAGTACTTTATAGGGTTTTGAGTAAGACAAATGACATTCAAATTGAAATATTTTTTGTGAAATGTTTGTAATTGTAATCCCATATAATCTAATTACCTTTTCAAACAAAAAACTTTTACTAAAATACTTCCAACGTAGTATATTGTGGTTCATTTGTTGCTAAAGCAATAATTCTTTTTCTTTTTTTGCTAGATCATGAGTTTAAGAGGTGTCAAAAAGTTATTAATTAAAATGTTTTTCTTATGTATTTGAGAACCTGCATAATCTTTATGGCCATATCTTGTTAAGTCATGACTTAATTGAAATTTAGGATACAAAAACCTTAATATCTTTGTGTCAAATAAGCACCAAAAGCATTCTTTTTATAGCTTCATTGTTAGGTTATCTTATAGTTAAGTAAAGAACATATCATCCCTTGGTATACATAGAAATCTGTTTGTTTTCCTTTCTTATGTTTATTTAATAGTATGCAGTGGACTCTTGAAAGTAAAAATGCATTTGAGTTTCTTAAAATCAGGTTATTTTAACATCTCATTTATATATTTTATTTAAAATAAAAGGATAGATTTCTTGTCCTACTCAACTTGCAATCTGAGAAAATAGATGACATAACCCATGTGTTCATCTCTAATCCAACACTCATAAGCTTACTAAATCATTCACATGAGTCAAAGTTGGTTGATCCAAATATGATATAATCTACATAATCTTTGATTAGAAGAAGTTCATCAACATAGTTCATGGTGAACAAAGTTATATCTATATTCCTATCCTGAAATAATGTTTGAGTAGATATCTACTAAGTATGTCATACCAGGATCTTTGTTCATGCTACAATTCATACAATTTTTTCAATAGCTTATGCACAAGATTTTGATGAAGATAATGTTGAATGAAATTCAATTATTCTAGATACACTTTTTCTTAAATAACAACATTTAAGGAGGTGTTCATCACATGCATTTGGTATAGTTTAAGTAACTATAATAGGAACAAGTTAAAAATGACCTTGTTGTCATCAACCTTACCATTTGCTCAAGTATTCCTTCTATGTTTAATCCTTCCACTTAATTATAACCATTTTGTACTAGCATTCCTTTATTTTGAATGAAACCTACATGATCGTTTACTTTTTATTTTTGAGTACCCACTTTTTTGCCACAATAATGTGGTCACTTAGCCTATCATTTAATTTCAAAACATTCACTCCCACAAACAAGTTGAAACCATCTTGTATGGACAAATAAAAAAATTCTTTCCTCAAAGCTTCACTTGTATTTTGTGGTACAAATTCTAACATAGATGCAACATATAAAATTTCTATTTAAAAAAAGACAATGGTTTTTACTCCAAATGAGATGTCTCTTAAGATTAAATCTCTAAGGTGATTTTCACTCTATACAAACTCCCTTGTTGCTGCAAATTTTTTTTAAAGCTTTAACATCTCTTCTATGTACTTTATTTAAGATTAGAGATGCCTTTCTTACCCTAGTTGACTTGCAATTTGAGAAAATAGAACACCTCACTAACTATGTTCATCTCAAATCCTTCACCCACATTCATACCAAATCATTTACAAAAGTCATAGTCTATTGAAAAAATACTAGACTAGAAGTTAATCAGTATAATCCTTGATGAACAAAATCTAGTCTACATCCTCATACTAAAATAATGTTTAAGTAGAAATCTACAAAGTTTGTCATACCAAAATCTTTGTTTTTCATTCAATTTTAGTTTTCAAAAGCCATCCATATTTTCTAAATCTACTTCTTTGTGTTTGATGCATAATCTGATCAAACACCACTTTCATAGATTCTATTAAACTAAGTTTTTTTTAATAAATTGCTAATTGGTTTATCTATTTGAAGAATATTGTGTTGAGATAGCTTCCATTAACTTTGTTTTTAATCTTGAATTCCTATGTACTTAGTGATGTAATTTTATAATCAAAATATGGTTAAGTTTTCATATTTGTGCTTCATATTATTGAAACATATGTAATGTTTTAATCATGATTGGTTTGACAAAAAATAAATTTTGACATTGAGATTATTAGAATGTCTTCAATTATTATGGCATTCTGGTTTTGAGATCTTATATCACATATAGAAAAGTAAAAGTAGGTTCTGTAGTTTTAAGGAGATTAACATTGAATGATGTATACATAAAGGATGCTAAATTAACTATTTAGATAAATAATTTAATAATATATGATATATCCCTAGCAAAAAGGAACTTTACTATATCAATCATTGTAGCATATTTATAGCATGTAGTTATTGTCTTAAGCTAGCTTAGTGATGTGAGGAATATTAAATGAAAAATATTTTAAAGTAGAGATTTTAAATTAAACCTAACTGAAAATGAGGTTATCCACCATGAAAATCCTCATGTTGCCTATTAAGATAACATTTGTTTTGCCAAATAATAAGTAAAATATATGTGAAAAAAGTAGTAAGACATGTGTCATTGCAAAAAAAATTAATATTTCATAAGGATTCCAAAGTTACATCATACTTTTATAAAAGTTTGCTTAATGCATATTATAGTCAACTAATGTTTAGCACAAGATTCCAAGCTAAAAAAGAAATCTATGAAATAGAAAATTTAGAATACTTAAGAACATGTTAAGGTTATGAAAATTTTGCTTCTGATGTAGCTAAGATAATTATTTGACTCCTAATTAATTTTCTTATACAAAAATAATTATTAGTCTAACATGGAGATGACACTTCACATATGATTATATAATATTCAATAATAATTATGGTTATACTGATATAAACTAATGAAGAGTACATATAGATGTGAGTTTAGAAACTATTAAGAATGTCCACATAGTGAAAACATGAATTAATAAAGAATAGGTTTACTCCACGAAAATTTTGAAATGATAGTTAAGAAAGTGGACTTTTAAGAAGAGGATCATGTATTCACAAGGGTATGTCTAATGAAATGAATTATAACATTTAGAAAATGATGATATTTAAAGACAAAGAATTTTGGACCTTTGTAGTTTATTGAAATAAATTATTAAATTGCTTACAACATATTTTTTCCATTATCATTAGAAAGAACACATCATGTATTTTGTCTCTTAGTTTTAATAAAAGTTGTTGCTAATACTACATATATAGCACGGTGGTGCATTCAAGATTGTTTCATGAGGAAAGGATAATGGGTTTCTTAACATGAGAAATCAAGAAAATAAGGAAGAAGAGCATCCCATGTTGAATGTACAATGGACAAGTTATACTAAGTAGTAACTATTTTGGATGTAGAGGAAAATACTCTTTATATAAATCCCAACATTTTTTGAATTTGAATGATTAAATTCTTATATGTGGAGAAGCTTAAAAAATATTGAAAAGACATTAAAATCAATTTAATATTTGTTGAATAAATGTAAGTGCATTTTAAAATTTATTTTGAATGTGATGAAATGAAATTTGCATACAGATTTTTTTGTATAAGATCACAAAAACTATAATTATGAAGAACTAATAATGCAGATGAGAAGTCAAATATGGTAGAAAAGAAACCCTAAATGATAATTCTATTTCAACTTGAACTAGACATGTCATAAAAAATACCAACATGAAAATTGTATTAATTTAATTCAAAGTGACTTTTTAAGGAAAAATAACAAAAGGGTTAAATGATGTTAGAAATATATGAATTATTTAATTAAATAAGTAACACTTGGAGTAGTGTTTTTATGAAATTTCTTAAAAAACTTTCAAAAGTCATTTGCAGTAGAATGTGTAAGAAAATGTAGTCTTTATATGGTTTTTGCCACAAGAGATGCATAATAAAATAAAAATTATGTAACAAATAGGGAGAATTATGACAGAAAAGCAACCAATAACATAGATATTGTAGTTGGGAACGAAATGGAAATTTGTTATAAAGGTTAAGAAGAGGGAGACAGATTAGATAAAACTGCGTTTAAAGAAGGGGAAGGAACAAGTTTAATGAAGTTATTGTATGATGCTTTTTTAAGGAAGAAAGGTCAGTCACCTCTTAATGGTGGACTTAACTTTCTTAAAATATTAATATTGTTTGAAGTCAATATCTATGTCACATGAGAAATTTATTATTCTTAAAAATACTTACATTAATAGAGTACAACCTAAGGCAAATTTTTGGTAAAGCTAGAGGTAGATGAGATTATTTCATGTGGGTACTACATGGTCCCATAAATGGTTGGAATAGTCCAAAACTATTGTAGAAAGGAGATAATGTGACTATCAAATGATAGCTAATAGTTTTATGATCATTTCACTCACTAAATATTAGATTGTTTAATATGTTATGTTTTTGACATTTACTCATGAAATTTTGTTTGATAACAACCAATCCTAAGAATTACTAACATATTTATTTGAATGAATTTTTAGATTTTTTAAAACTGATATTTGTATTCATGGGAGAATTAAAAGAAAAGAAAATATGTGGCTTGAATTTAACAAAGATGTTTATTTTAAATTAATCATATTAGGAATGTATTAGGATTCTAAAATTTTAATCTTATTTTTCCCATCCAAATAACCATTCCAATCTTATCATGCCTTTGAAAATTCTCTTCCAAAAACCTGTTGCAAAGTGTATTTTAATTGTAAAACTAATTAGTAACAATATAATAATATAATTAAACAAATAGAAAAAATATATTACTAAAAAGAACCAAACCATCTATTAGAGCATAGTGCCTGAATAGATCTTGTAATGCTTCTCATAACCACCAATTAAAGCGTAGCGCCTGAATACGGCTACTAGTGCTTATCATGTTGGTAAAATAACTCTTAAACTCGTCAAACAACTTTGGTTTGATTCAAAAAATTAAGAGTACAAATATAACTAAAATCTGGAGCAAAGTAGGGGATAGGCAACCTTAAAAGATTTGCAAATTATGTGATGTAGGAAAGCTCTAATAAAACAATGATAATCCATTATTTATTTAATATGGGACTAAAACTTATATCCATTTCACATGATTGAACTAAAAATTGTGTCAACAATTTTTGCTATCCATTTGGACAATTATGTGATTAAATGATTATAATTTCATCCACCTTTTAAGGGCAATTATTTTGATCTTCTATGTAATCAAGTAATTTTGTTATCTCAGAATCCATGATTTATCCAAACTTAAGAGCCTGTTCTAGCCATTAGATTATGATTCAGATGTAACAGTCTAGATCAAACCATATTTTTCAAATAGCACTTTTTATTCTAATCCATAATTGAGAAGTCTTTATTATGGAATGGTCCAAGAGCCTTCCAATATAGTAGCTCCGACATAGTGTGTCTTTTAGTTATTGTGATTCTTATAATTTATTACTTAAAAGTATGGTAGATTTTTTTAATTAAAGTATCATTGATGAGTTCGTCAATTTGGAAAGTGTTTTTAGTCATTAGAAAATATTTACAAATAGGTAAATTCTTGAACATGATGATCTAACAAGTTTTTTTATAAAATCTTAAGAAAATTTTCAAGCCATTAAAAAATATTGAAGCATTTAGTGCTTGGAGTTCATTAACTCTTTTTATGGAGCACATTTCAGTCGTGACATTAATTATCTCTACTTTCTTCTCAAATATGCTATGTTCTTAATTTTCTTTAATTATAATTTATGTAATTAAAACATGTGCTTCATTAAGCTTTCATTTAAGTATAAGACTTTTGTGTGAAGTAACTTACATTTTGTGTTATCAAATTATTTTATTCTATTGCCAAGTTTATTTTGTTGTAAGTTCATAATAGCCTCTTTCTATTATTTCATTTTAAGGATTTATCTCGTTTGGAAAAATACCTTATATGAATGTAAATAGTACCACAATTATCTGAAATATGTTCGATTTAAAATTGTTTTTGCTCTTTTTAAAATCAAGTATTGCACATTATAAATAAGATTTGATAAATTAAGTTTAGAAAATTGAAAAAAAATTAAGAAAAAAGAAAACAATTGAAGAAAATCTTAAAACTTTTAAATTTAATAAAGATGTTCCAAATAAATAAGTTATAGATAAAATTATGATTTGTGTTAAAACTCAACCTTAAAATAAACATTAAGCTTTTGCAATAAATTTGAATTCATCCATAACACAAGATAGTATAAATAGTTAATGTTGGTAATAGTTATAAAGAAAGAATTAAATTAATTTAAAAGTTGTATGCTAAACCATGGGATAAAAGTATAATTTGAACAAAATAAACGTAAAGAAAAAATTGAGTTTGTTGATAATTTCACAAAATTCTAAATTTGTGAAAAATTTACTAAATGTATATTAAAACTCTTTAAGTGATGTCAAAGAGGGGAAGAATCAAAATTAAAAGATTAAAATAAGTGTAAATTAAGCTGGAGCATTACTCTACTCATGACATACATGAAGTTCGAGCATTAATTGTCATGCACATTACTTTTATAAATAGTTTATATTTTTATGAATTCCTTTAAAAGTTTTGTTATCATTAAGTAGGAGAGATTTTTGTGATGACCTCTCGTCATGGTGTTTTGTTTTATGATCATAAACACTAAGAATTACTAATGAATCCATTTAAGTGAATTTTAAGATTTTAGATAGATGATACTTGTATTCATGGGAGAATTTAAAAAGAAAAACAAGTGAAAGGTGAAATTCTATGATAATCATCTTGGTTGGAGTGACAAATAACTAAGATAAATATTTTGAATTTAGCTTTAGCTATTGCAATAATATTTTCATTAAAATATTAAGCTTGATTAAAATCATCCTTTGAAGGCACAAAAACTAAATTTTGTTTAAATATAATTATTTTTGGAAAATTATTAAGATTCTTAAAACTTTACCATATGCCCACAATCTAAAAAGTACTTTATTCTTGATCGTATCTTTGGAAATATTATATCAATAACTTTTTTAAAAAAAATATTATAATTAAAATAAATAACTAGTAAAACTAATAATATAATTAAAATATTAAGAAAGGAGAATTGATTACTAATAATATGGAAAATGCAAAGTTAGAGCATAGCTCCAAAATATGGTGAGTTGGGATTGTGAGATTGATAAACTAACCCCATAATTCATTAAAGAATATTGGTTCAATACATAACTCATCAAATAATTGGAGAAATCACTTTAGAGAAGACCAGGGTATTACTAGCACCAAACAATGATAATCCATCATTCATGCAGCATGTAACAAAAATGTCCAACCATTTTGCATGACTATTCTCAAAATTATATGAGTGATCTCATCATTTGATCTTGCAATTTTTCAATCAAATGATCTTATTCTCATTAGCCTTTCAAAAACAACTAAATAGATTCATTATACGAATATGAAATTTTGTGATTGTACATTTCATGTTTTGACCATATATAAGATTTAAATCTGGCTATTAGATGACAATTTCGATCTATTGGTCTAGATCAAATAATGTTTGCTTAATCCAAGCCATCTCATCTTCCATTTTTCATGATCAAATGGTTTAGGAGCCTTTTGATCCAGCATTTCTTGGGAATATCTTTTTTAGACATTATTTCAAAACGTTGGGATTTTTATAATTTATAGTAATGACTAATTGAGTAGTTTTATAAGTACTTTTAGCCATTAGAAAAATGTTTATAAATATGTGGATTCATGAAAAACATTAATTTATAAAATTTAAAGAAAAAATTTCAAGTGATCTCGTTCAAGCCATTAGCACCTAATGCTCATCATCACATCCTTATGCTTTGTCCTTCGTGCATAAAACTCATAATGTTTAATTTCTTCATAAAATAATGAAGTTCTCAATTTTTTTAATTCCAATTGACTAATTTAAAACTGTTGTACCTCACTAAACATTTTTCAAGCATTGTGTTTTTTTTTTCATTAATTTAAATTTTAACATAATTTAATTATTTTATATTGTTTCTAAGTTTGTTTGGTTACAAGGCAATAATAGTAAATTTTTATTGTATTGTTGTTATAATACTTTAACCTACCTATAATTTTACAAAACACTTATTTTAGTTATCTGTTTTGCTAGTTTTTGTCGAGGGTAGTTGTACACTTGAAATATATTCATTTACCATTTTTTGATAATATTTTTTTTTATAATTTTCTTAAAAATTTTTTATGAAAAGAAAATCAACATATTTTAAAAGTGTTAACATATTTGAAAATAAAATTAATATTTACTAAACTTCACTTTTAAAGATATACTCAAGTTTAATAAAAAAAATAATATTAAGGTTTTTTGTTAAATATTCTATGAGAAAATAATTTTTATTCGTAACAATTCAGCTCTCTCTCTCTCTCTCTCATAGTAAATAGTACTTTATAATATGCATATGATAAAGTTTAGATCTACAAAAAGGAGTTCAATTATTAGGAATAAAAATTTACGTTTCTTACAAAAAATAATTTTTAAAAAAATATTTTAAAAGTATTTTATAAAAATTTAAAATTTACTTCAAAATAATTTAATTTTTTAATTAAAATAATTAATAAAATAATGTAAACTAAAAAATCAATAAGAAATAAAATATATAGAAATGATATTTACGTGATTCAGCCTAAGAAAGGCCTCCATTACACCCTAACAAAATTTAGGAAAAAATACTCAACATAAAACATTCACTAAAAGAGAGACAGGCTAAACTCTCACAATAAAAAAACCAAAAAAATAAGTTACTATGGTCTCATGATCAAATTTAATACAACCAAAATCTTATGCTTAATGAAATAATTCATGAGGCTTAATGAAATAATTCATGAGGCAAAAGTATCTTAATTAAACTAATTATGAATAGAAAAAATTAATAACTTAATTGACATAACAAGAAAGTTATAATTATGAGTTTGGTGAGTGAAGCAAATAGTTATAGTAGCAACAATTATTTTGGGTTAGTAACAACTTGAATATTGTGGCTTGAAAAATTTACTTAAATTGTGTAAAATTTCATCAATCTATTTTGTTAAAAATTTCTCTTATTTATAACAATTTTTTTAAAACTAAATGTACTTACCAAACAAGCCAAATAATCATTATTGTTTAACCTATTTTTTAAATTTAGTTGAAAAATTATTGTTTAAAGAAAATATTCTAAAGGCTTAAAAAAGTAACTGAAAAAAATGTTGTGCACAAATCACTTGAACGTAATGAACTGAGACTAATTTTTTCTAAAAACTATACCATCAAACAAATGGGATTTGATGGGGATGTTTAAAAAAGTATTAAATCAAATTCATTAGATCTAAATCTTTTTCTAATGGCTAAATTTAGATCTTACACATGGAACAAAAATTGATAATGCTATTATTAAATGGTATCAGACTTTATAAAAAAGACCAACAAGATGAAGTTTGTTTGATCTTGAAATTGCACGATTGGACAATTCTATTAAGCCCCACAATTTAGAAACATGTTGCCTGAAAAGAAGGCTTTGATTTAGTCTTATATTACTAAGGTGAACAAAGATGTTTTGCATATAAAGCTTTACGTGTTCATCAAACTGAACTTATTCGGGGTTTGTTGCCCCATGATTAGCTCGAGAAGTCATTACCAATGCTGTCAGTATTTCTTTATACATTTTATATGTGAATACGAGAGTGTTAACCCATTCTAAGGCCCAACAAAACTACATTCACAGTTGTACTTAGTACTGCAACTGGTAGATGAGTCTAGGGACATGCATTTCAGAGCTCTTAACGGTAGCCAATGTGTTTTAAGCATAGCAGACACTTTTGGTTTTTATTGCTAATAATTAGCATAATTTTAGTTAGTATTATTATGTATTTAATTATTATAATTATAATGTATAATTTACAAAAGTTATTGAAAAAATATTAAGATTTGATTAAAAAAAATAAAAAGATTTACAAGATAACAAAGGGGAATAGATTAAGTTTTTGAGAACCTTATATCTTTCTAAGAATATTAATTTTGATAAAATTTTATTTTTGTGTCATGTAATAAGTATTTTAATGAAACTTAATATTTTTTTAAAATAAAATTATAATACCTAAAATTAAAGTTAAAGTATATCTATTGGTGGTTTGTCACTCCAAATAACATGCTCTTCATAGGATTTAACCATTGCTCCAGTTCTTCAAGTTTTCTCATGAACACAAGCATCAATTTTTTAAAATCTAAAAATTAACTTCAACAAATTTATTCAAAATACTTAGGATTTGTTATCAACAAACAAAAGACCACATTTAGAAGTGAATATCAAAATAATTTCTCAATTTTGATGATAAAAAACATTTAATAAAATTAATAAAAAATAAATTATTTATTAAAATAATATATAAAATAATTAAAGATAAACTCTACTTACATGTATGACATAATTTGATTAATGCTTTTTAATTTATTCTTATATCTTTCAATTTTAATTCTCTTTCTTTTTTATTATCACTCGTAATGGCTCACTCTAATGCTTGTAAATTTTTCAAAACTTAATTTTTTTATGTATTTTTCAAGTACTTAATGAACTTGTTTATTTTTTTAAGAAAACCACATCCTTCTAATTACACTTTGTTGGATAGTTTAGGGTCAACTCATACAATTCCTTTCAAATTATTTTAGTTCTTTTTTATAACAATTACCATAAAATATTATGTAAGGTATATCTTATCATTTTTATTGAAAATGTTTAAAAAATAATTAATTGTTATGATAAAATTAATTCTAAAATCAATCAAAATTTTAAATTTAATTTGTTCTTTATGATAATCCTGAATAAGTTTTAAAGTTTTCGATTTTTTTCAACTACATTATATTTCCCCATTTATTTCATTTGAATATTCTAAATTTTATTTTTTCTTTATTTATGTCTAAACTAATGTTTTTAATTAAATTTTATTAATAAAAATTTATATGCATAATACTTGATTTTTATTATTAGATTTGAGAAGCTAAGCCATTTTGGGTTCAATGTATTTATGTGTAACAATGTTACTATTTTATTTTGCTCTCCATGCAAAAGTTGAAAATTTCAAATATATATTCGCTCTAATCATACATGTAGGTAAATTATTATTGGGTTGTATGAAATAGTGCCATATAAACTTATGTTTATAGCATATAAAATGTCAACATACTTATGTATATAAGATCTTCAAACAAAAACTTCTCTACTAATTAGTTTTGTTTTTTGAAGATGAGCAAGTAGACTGTAAGTATTTGAAGTCACACAATTCCTTAATTAATGATACATTCCTATTAACTTTTTTCTTTAAATCATGATCCCTTTCATACTCTTTAAATATGTTGGCCCTCTCTCTAATTATTTTATAACAAATTACATATTCCTTACATTCTTTTTTAGAATCCTTTTATTTTTTATTAAACATTTCATATTTTTGCAAACATAAAGTAAATTCTTATCTTAATTTTCTTTAATGTAATTTTCTTCCTCACTTCAAGATATACTCTCTTCATTTTCTTTTCTAGCCATCATTTAGAAGAGTCCATTGTTTTCCTTGTTTTCACTTGTGATGATTACTTTTGACTCATTCAAATAAATTTTCAATTCCTTCTTCATCTTGCAATACTTATTATTTCATTCTTCTCAAATGGTCCTTCATAAGTCATCACTAACTTATGTCGAATTTTATAAGTTATTTTTTAACTCATAATTAAATTAAAGTTGCTAGTATTAAAAATATAATGAAAAACTTTAATGATTTTATCATTTAATTTTACTTTACACTCACTTTTTTATTTGTTTCACAAAATTATTTATGTAAAAAACATCGTATGAGACTTTTTTAGTGAGAATGTTAAAAAATGTTTATATTATTTCCCATATTTCTTTAAAATAGATTTGAAATAATTAGTTATTCTAGTTTTCAATAAAGATAAAAATTATCACAAAAGATCAGAGGCCTATTGTTATAACCATTTTTGCTTAAACTTTTTGAAAAAATAATTTGAGCCATGGATCTATTGAAAAATTTCTTCTCACAAATAGAGAATTTTGTTACGATGTCAAATGAAGTTTGGTTCAGTAAGGTATGGGTGAATACTTAGAAATAAAAATTTCTATTTGTGACAAAAATATATTAAAACACAGTTTAAAAGTATTTTTAAAATGTTTGAATAAAAATCTAAAAATGATTTTGTATAAATTTCAAATTTAATATGAAAGATATAATTTTTTATAAAAATTTTTTATAAAAATTATGAAGTAAAAAAATCAATAAGAATTAAAATGTCTACAAATGATTTTTAGGTGACATGACAAAAAACAAACTTTCACCCACCCATGGTAAAAATAAGTAATAACAAATACTCAATATAAGCATTTTGCTAAAAGAATTGTAAGCTGAACCATTACAACAACATGAAAGAAACATGGTACTTCAACTTACAACAATATAAAATAGCAATAGAAGAAACACAGTAGGAAACATAAAATTAAAAATGATTAGTGAGGCATAAGTATCTTAATTAAAACATATAGGAATAATTAAAATATTACTTTTTTTTTATTTGAAAAGAAAAAAAATTTTAGGAGTTTAAAGACTAAGAGTAGTGTGTAAAAATCAAAACGATGATAGGCCACAAATGTCTTCAATGTCATGGCTTGAAAATTTTGGTAAGATCATAAAAAGATTCATTAATCCATATTTTTCAAAAATTCTGTTATTCATAGACATTTTTTATCAACTAAAAGTACTCACTTAATGTGTAAAATGACCTTGTTATTCATACTATTTTCGTATTTTTAATAAAAAATGATCTTTTAAATAAAAGATTCTAGTTACAAGAAAAAATGACTATGGCAGCTATTTTGCATGTGCTTCTTGATCACAATGATTTAGACTATTTGATTATGAAAGGTACATGATCAATGGATGAGATTTAATTGATGCTATTTTGAAATAGGATTTGATTGGGATCACTAGATTTGAATCATAATCAATCGACTAGATTTCGATCCTATGTGTACAACAAGCATAGACAGTGTGAACGTGAACTTGCATGACGAAATGAAGGATATTATCTATCTTTATAAAAATATTGAGGAGATGGGGTAATTAAATCACGAAATTATGCAACCACACAATTTTGGTTATCGCTATAATTTAGAAGCATAATGCATTAAAATATTACTTTGATTGTCCTAGATTTTTAAAAGAAACAAATTGTTTTGTTTGCAATGTTTTGCGTTATCATCTAAATGATCCTATTCAGGGTTGGCTGCCCTCCAGTTTAGTCGAAAAGTAATCACCCATGATGCTAGTGATGAACTATATTCTATATATGAGGATACAAAGTAAAAACTTCATGTAGGAACCATAAAAATTATTTTCACAATCCAACCTAGTACTATAGCTAGTTCAAAGGTTTATGGACTTGCATTCTAATCCCTTTAATGGCATCCAACATGTTTTAGGCACTGTTGACACGAATGGTTCCTATTACTAGACATTAGCATTATTTTTTACTAATTAATTATTAAAATTCCAATATATTTTTAGTAAAAGTCATTGAAACAATACTAAGATGTAATTAAAAAATGCTTTTCAAGATCGTCAAGGAAAATAGATTAATTCATGAAACATGTAATGTATATAGCTACTTATTCATTTAGTTCAAGAAACAACAAAGTATGATATTTTTTACTTTACTTAAAACTAAAATGTTTCATGAAAATAAACTTTATTTTCTTATATGAAATAATTATTTTAGTCCTATTTTTGTTAGGCTATCTTAGACCACAAACTATTTTGACTAAGAATAATAGTTAAAAGAAATAGCAATTATCAAAAAAATAAGTAGCACAAACTGTTCTTTTAAAAACATTACTTTATTTAATATATTTAGATAACAAGAATCATGTGATACCCTTTTTTGTAGTATAGTCATGAACATATTAATCTTATCTAGCTTTGGTTTTGTTATAGTTCTATACTATGATGCATTTTGAAAAGAATTTCTTATTCAAAATTAATATCATTAAATTTTTTTTTCAAGAAGCTTTTTCTTTCCTACTTTGCAACAAATTTATATGCTTGTAGTTGTTATTTAAATGAGCATGTATAAGATTTACATTGAATATGATAGTGTTATCAAAACAAAAGAGAAAATTTGTTCCACATATTAATCTAAAAATTTGATGTTTATATAATACAATGGTTTGTCACACTTAGGATGAGATAATATTTCATCCTTGTAGTAATTTAGGATAACTGTAATATGTCATGCAAGATTCTTAATATACTAAAACCATGTTTTACTTTAGTCTTTTATGCACAATGCAAAATGTATTTCTAACCTTCTTATTTTTAATAGCATATTTTTATACCTATATTCTGATTTGTTTTTAAATTCAATATTCATTATGCTTTGACAATTCTAAATTGTTTATTTGGGAAAATAGTTTTCTATTCATTTTTAAAAATTGTGATAAATAATTTAAAATTCATGCATATTTTGTAAACATCACTGTGTCCTTCTTTATTTCCTAAAACGTTTTATTAAATTATGTGATAGAATATGATTTTTTTCTTAGTTATCATAGAAATCAATGGACCTTCTTGTCATATTTCATGTTCCCTAATGTTTATTGTAACTTTTTTACAATAACATTTATTTTTAATTTAAAATTGATATTTTCTATTAACTTCATGGCACTTCAATTTATATTTGATAATTCATTAATATAAGTTTATCATTTGAATGTCAAAAAAAATTAGATATTTTTTCTTTTTAATGTTAACTTTCTAATTTCATTATCATTGCTGTTATTTTTTCCTTTATTGAAACTTTTTTTGTTGATTTTATTCAATATTTTTATTAATTTAAATATTTCGCCATGAAATATAATTTTTTGTCTATACTGAAAGAATTTTATTAAAATTTGTTTTTTCATCAATCTAGATTACACCAAAATATATTTTTCACAAGAAAATATTTACTACCTTCAATATTAAATGATTTTAATTATATTAAATATATTTTAAGGCTTATAATTATACATTACATATTTGTTAAATTTTATTTGAAAAAAATATAGGTAACAAACCAATGACGTTTGCGTCCATTTTCACTAATTGATTTCATTATTGGAAACAAAATATTTTTTTTTGAAGGCAAAACTTTATCGCTAAGAGATATAAAACAAAATAGTAATATAAAATATTAAATATGTTAAAGATTTTGCACAAAGCAAGTTGCCAAAAATAATACTAATAATTAATAATAAATGAAAAGTACTCTATAAAAAAATAAAGATAGATATAAAAGGAATGAAAAACTAAGATCATCATTGCTAAATTATTGTACCAAAAAGTGCTTAATAAATATGTTAAGTCATCTCAAAAATATGTTATCCTATGTCAAATATTGGATGTAACAAACAATAAATTTTGTAAAATTTAATATGAAATTAATTTTATTTAATAAACATATGGCTTTTAGTATTGTGAAAAAATATCATTGTCAAATAAAATAGCACAAGGGATCAAAATATAAAAAGCTTTTAAATTAATAAAAAAATCTTTCTTATTATTAAAAGTTTTGAATCTTAAAAAAATAATTTAATATAAAATTTTAAAAATATTAAATATTGTGCAACATCAAAGAACTTTAGGTTTCAATGCTATTTGCAAAATAAGTAACTTTTGTAAATAAAAATTATAACTTAGAAAATTATAATTTTGACACATATTTAAATTTAAAATATAGATATAATAAGTAAAAACATATTCAAACTAAAAATAATATCATCAATATATGTCAATATTAATGCAATAAAAATAAAAATAATTTACAAAATGAATGAATAATAAACCTTTGCTTAGTCCAAGCTAAAAACACTCACAATACAAATAAAAGATGTTAAAAATGAAAAATTATACAAAAAATTGTAATTATTTAAGATGTAAAGGTTTTGATTATTAAAAGTGTACAAAACTTTTATTGAAGAAAAATAAAAATATTAATTTGATAAGAAATCTAAAATAACAAAGAAAATGTTCTTCAAAAAAATAAGTAATATAACAAATTAAAGGTGGTTGTGAAATACAAACATTCAATGATACATTTGATGGATAAGGAAAAGATTCTTGATTATGTTAATTCGTATTTTCTCTTTATATTGTCTATATTTTATATTATTATTGACTATTTTAAAAAAATGTTAACAAGTCAAATTAGACTCTATGTTAATATGATTTAAAATTGGCATGTCATTTCTATCATATGTTTTAATCATTCATAAAAAGTGCATTTTATCTAATTTGTATTTGAAATGTCATATTGTCATACTTGATAATTTTTTAAGTTTTTGTTAATATAAAAATGCTTATTAATATTTAATAAATTTAAGTTTGAGTTTATTAATTTTATATTTGAGTTTGCTTGTTATTGCAAATTTTTTTATTACCTTTTAATATTTAATATTTAATAAATTTAAGTTCATTTTATGGAAAGGCATGTCGTTTTAAGTAGTTCTATTACTTTGTATTGTTGTTTTTTTTCTCAAACCTAAAAACATTTTTTGTAATATTTGCTTGAACAAAAAACATGTATATCTGTAATTGTTTATCAATGGAATGCGGTAGATATGTTTAAATATTTTTATGTTATTTTTCCGTACAAGTATCAATTATTTCCTTTAAATTTTTAATTTATATTTCAATATTTTCATTATTTGGAACCATAGATAATTATGTTTAAAAAACTTTTATATTTACAATTTAAACTATTTAAGCATTTGATAATAATGATGTCAAATTTTTTATTTTTTCTTTTTAAATGCTCTATATAATGGAATGTAGTGAACAACAAATTCTCAAGATTGTTAGCAAGTAATGTAACTATATTTAATGTAAGAAATTTTTATGTTAAGAATTTTCTTTGATGACGATTTAATATCTTGATAACTAAATTACAAATAGAGTTGGGTCGTAGCTTACTTACCATTATATGTGATAAAAAAACTTAATTTTGAAGTTATAAATTTAATAAATATTTTGTTGACAACATAAGTTTATATAATGTATTGTATTTTGTGTGAATGTTAGATAGTTCACTGACACATTTTAAAATTTTAACAGCTATGGCGATGGAGTAGGGTCCTTTATAGATTGAAGAAGATGCACATGAATTGATTTTGTTCTGCACATTTTAAAAGCTTTATTCTCTAACTATCAGTCCAATATTTTCTAAACCTATTTGCCCATTCCTTTCTTTTTTTCATGTCATTAAAGGCCATATGAATGGGTGTTCTCTCATGTAACATTGACTAATTTAATCATTTAATTCATTCAATACTTTCTACGTATGATTGGAGGAACCATTGTATTAATTAAGTGTAGTGTTTATATTAAAGTCACTTATTACTAACAATGAAGCTTTAGTTTTCCCTATAATTTGAGTTAAGTTGTACCAAAGTGTCTTTTCTTTAGGCCTTGAATTTAGCATACATAAAGGTATAATAGGCACTATTCTACTCCCTTGGATTATAAATGAGCATGTGAATTAACTACACATCCTCATTTAAGGTTAGATAATCGACGCTTTTCATCATAATACCTTAATCTTATTTAGTGTATTCCTAACATGTGCTTAAATTCTAATCTCTTAGATAGTTTATGCAATTTGTTATTATCATTCAAAGGTTCCATGATAGTAATAAGAGTTATTTTTTTAGTGTAGAGTAGAGGAAAGAGCTTATAGCGTTCTTATTTGCTGAAACTCTTATGTTCCATACTTGGATATGATTCAATAAAATTATTTGTTATGCAGTTTAAGAGAATTAGGAATTCTATGAATGTTGCTCCAATTGAGATGCTTCTTTTAACCATTTCTAGTCTCTCTTTAAGTGTTTATTCTAAAATAGGTTATCTTTCTATTTAAAATACATTGGACAAGAATTTGTAGTTCTTTTAGGTTAGTCATTGCTAAAATCTTTAAATGATTGTTAAGTCATATTTCAAATAATCTTCATCCTAAGATGCTACTAAATCAACAACTAAACATAGTATTTTATTCTATCTTTGGATTTTTTTTAAAAATATTTAGTTATCAATAATATGGATTAAAATTTCATGTTGTTCCATGTCAATTGATTGGTAACCTTTATTTTGGCTAAGCATGTGCTAATTATTTTACACATTTTATTAGCACAATTATTTGTGACTTTTATATACTCCTTCATGGAGTTGTAACAATGTGGTTGTGCCTTATTATTTTTTCATAGGCATACTTATTTAACATTAAACTATTAGATTGAATTGACTTTTCATTTACCACATTTTCCAAATTCATGGATTCATCCACACTCGTTGGCATTGTTGAAGCCTCAACTACAACTTGAATATTAGATGATATTTAATTTTTTTAACTTTGAAGAGAGGTGTGACCTTGAACATAGAAGTCAAACCAATAATAGATTATCTTATTTAATTCATTGCCATGATCCATTTGAGTTTTCATCTTTTATTGTTAGCTAGATGAAATTAGGTAATTCAATTACTAGATCAACAGCAACACACATCCTTGTTATGCTTGATCTTGTTAGGTTTATAGTAATTATTGTCACTTATATAGGATCTTTTTACTACCAAAACTAACTAGTACAATGCTCCATTGTTAAAAAATGTGTCAATAGATACTCAAATGATAGTCAAACTAGAGCTATTGATGATTCAACATTTAGGTGAAACTTAAGATGCCACATAAAGATTGCCTACTTAAAAACATTGATTTTCCATGCCTAATGAACCTAACATCACAAAAAATCTAGCTAATGTATTTGATACAAGTTAGATATGAAGAGATACATCCTTAAAATTTTTTAAAACTTTGATATTCTCAAATGCCGCTAGGATTATTTCCATATTTGGGAATTTATGTGAAAGTCTCCTATTCAATTCAAGCTTGAATGGTGTGGCCATTTACCAATTTGTTCGTTCATTGATATAGACAAGTGAAAGCTTAGCTATGTAACCAACCACATAAAGAAAAGAATAGTTGATAGAGGTGAGGCCCACCAAACATGTTATGACGACATACTATCCAATTGGCTTGCTATAATTAAAATATGGTCTAGTGCTCACCTACAAGGTCTCGATAATTTTATTTTTGGTAATATAATATTTTATTCATGTATTTAATGTAAATTCAAACAAATATGATTTGGGATATGACACATTTAGTAATAATCCCTTATTAACCAAACCATTGGGTGAATCATAATTTAATTTTATTAGCCACAATACAATGTACAAAAATCAAGCCTTCTTACATGACATCTTCTCACAAGATTAGACACTAATTCTTATATAATTTTAGTTCCATAACTAAGTAGAGTACAATAATGGGATGAGATATAAAAATTTAAGGTTGCCTTAATTACATATGACTTTGGAATATTAACAACTTTAACATGTTACATGACATAAGTATTTAAGGATTTAGAATTCTAGTTCATCTAGATTCTTTATTTATCTTAGGTTTATTCACAAAGGATGAATCCTTATCAATTTGGTGCAGTTTAATTCCTATTGAATCAAAATTAATAGAATAAGTAATTATATTCATAAAAGATTTATCGTTATTCATTATTATCTTGAAATCTTAAAGCACTGCTCTATTTTTAAATATTTATTGCTTGATGTTAGAAGTTGCATAAAAGATTAGTTGTTGTAGCTAATCATTATGAACATAGTTTGACTAAGTTTTATGACATATAAGAAAAAATTGTAAATAAATATTGAAAAAAAACTTATATTTAAAATAGATTTTAGAATTAGTCTATAATGTAAAGTTCCAAGATGGGATAATATTATCTACTGACATAGAATAATTCCAAAATCAAATAGTTCAAGATCTTAATCTTAATTACTAATAAGGTTTGTCTTTTTGCAGCAAATAATATTATGGTTAATTTTTATAAGGACTTAAAATTTAAGGAGACCTACACAATTACCTAGGCTTTGTATTCAAGAATCCAAATAAACTTGGGATTCGAAATAAATAGTAATGCATGATGATTGAAGAATTTCCAGTCACATCCAAAACTATGTATCCTAGGAATCCAAACATGTTTATTTAATTAAAAAAATGTTTTCCTAAAATGGTAGTCTAATGAAATATGATTTCGTCTATAGCAATAATTTGGTATCACATTTGACGATATATATGTAAAGCATGCAAATTGGTCCTTGATTATAAGGTATTTGCATTGACAAACTTTCTTTAGTTTCAATGTTAGCAAGAGTTTATGATGATGCATGCATATGCACATATGATGAATAAGCTAAAAATAATTCCTCAAAGAAGAGATTTCATGCAAAATAAACAATAAATGTTTTTTATTCTTCTAATCAAAATTTTCATTTCTAATCAAGTTATTTTCAACTATCAAATAATTGAAAATTATATCATGTTCTAGAAGAGCATTGTCATATTCATCCATTTTCTCTTCATTTTCTTCTCTTTCTTCTTCTTTCTTTTCTTCTTACTACTTTTATTTCTTACTTTTCCATATTACCCATCTACCACATGCATAACCTTAAAGAAAGTGCTTTGCATTAACATTATAATGTAAATTCCTATGATATAGCACAAAAATAGTTATTTACACCTTTTAAAAAATGTTTTACCATTAAGTTCATAATAATGACATGAGTTATTAAAATAATTTCTACAACTTTAATTCATCATTTTGAACAAAATAGTTGGGAAGAAGTTTCCCAAAATGAAAATTATTGACTTATGAACTTTGGTCAGTAGCTGAACATGCTCCCAAATGAGATTTTGCAAAATTTTGAAGAAGTAATGTAATATGCCTGTAGCGGAGCTACTCCATAACCTTATGCCAATGGAATAGATAACTTCTCCAAGCAAAACAACAACCAACTTTGGCACAACTTATTCACCCTTATGCATAACCAAAGGTGCAGAATTTTGATTAATCAAATTTGAATTTTAGAATTTTTGTTCATACAAAGAAAATCTGAAGAAAAATGAAAGAAACTAAGTCAGACAAAACTGTTAAAGATATTAAAACACGAGGCTTTATTATACACACCCCATAGAATTTTGGAGCAATTGTTACATAATAAAACCTTTAATTAACTTGAACATAACGAAAAGGCATCACATAAACATTCTTTTATTAAAACAATTTATGCCTAATCTTCAATAAAAAAGAATACAAGATGTATTTACCTCAATAATACACTTTACTCCTTCGTCTTCTTCTTCTTCTTCTTCTTCTTCTTCATCTTCTAATTCTTTTTAATCATCTTCTACTTCTTATTCTTCTTCTTCATCTTCACAATCTTCTTCTTCTTCTCTTCCTCGTCATCTTCCTCTCCTCTGTGACCTTCTTCATTTTCTCCTTCTACTCCTTCGTCTTCTTCTTCTTCTTCTTCCTCCACCTCTTCCTCATCATCTTCCTCTCCTCTGTGACCTTCTTCATTTTCTCCTTCTTCTCCTTCTTCGACTTCTTCTTCTTCACCTTCATCTTCTTCATTTTCTTCTTTTTTTCCTTCTCCTTCTTCTCTTTCTCCTACTTCTCCATGTTATTCTTGTTCTTCTTCCTCTTCTTTTTTTTCTTTTTCTTCATCTTCTTCTTTGTCTCTTTTTTCTTCTTCCCCTTCTTCTTCTTCTCCTTCTTCTTCTTCTCCTTCTTCTTCTTCTTCATCTTCTTGTCCATCTTCTTCCTTTTCTTCTTCTTCTTCTTCTGCTTTTTCTTTTTCTTCTTGCACTTCTTCTTCTTCTTCTTCTTCTTCTTCTTCTTCTTTTTCTCCTTCTTCTTCATTTCCTACTTCATCTCCTTGTTGTTCTTCTTCTTCTACTTCTTCTTATTCTTCTTATTCTTCTTGTTCTTCTTATTCTTCTACTTCTTCTTCCTCTTCCCCTACTACTTCTTCTTCTTCTTCTTCTTCTTCTTCTTCTCCTACTTCTTTCTCATACATTTTCTTCTTCTTCTTCTTCCTCCTCATACATTTTCTTCTTATTCTTATTCTCATTCATCTTGTTCACCTTCTTCTTTTTCATACTTCTTATTCTTCTTGTTCTTCTTCTTCTTCTTCTTCTTCTTCTTCTTCTTCTTCTTCTTCCTCCTCTTTCTCTTACATCTTCCTCTTCTTTTTCACCTTCTTCTTCTTCTTCTTCTTGCTCTACCTATCCTTCGTCATCTTCTACTTCTTCTCCTCTTTTTTCTTCTTTTTTCCTTCTCTTCATCATCATCATCTTCTTCTTCATCTTCTTCTTGTTCTTCTTCATCTTATTCTCCTTCTAGTTCTTGTCCTCCCCCTTCTTCTTCTAATTCTTCTTCTTCTTCTTCTTCTTCTTCATTATCACCATCTTTGCCTTCCTTTTCTTCTTCTTCTTCTTGTACTTCTTCATCTTCTTCACACTCTTCTTCTTCTACTTCTTTTAATTCATGTTCTTCTTTTCCTCTTCTTCTTCTTCTTCTTATTCTTCCTCATCTTCTTCTTCTCTCCTTCTTCATCTTCATCTTCTTCTTCTTTTTCTTCTTCTTCTTCTACATCATCATCATCATCTTCTTTTTCTTCTTCATTATCTGATTCTTCTTCTTCATCATCATCATCATCTTCTTCTTCTTCTTCTTCATCTTCTTCTACTTTTTTTAACATCTTCTTCTTCTTCTTCTTCTTCTTCTTCTAGTACCTCTTCACCTTCTCCTTCTACTTCTTCTTCTTCATCTTCATCTTCTTTGCCTTTATCTTCTTCTTTTTCTTCATTTTAATCTTCTTGATTTTCTTCTACTACACCATCTGCTTCTTCTTCTCCTTCTTCTTCTACTTCTACTTCTTCTTCACCTTCTTCTTCATCATTTTCTTCTTCTTCTTCTTCTTCTTCTTTCTTCCACTTCCTCTCCTTGACCTTCTTTTTCTTCACCTTCTTCTACTTCACTTTCCTCCTCTTCACCATCTTCTTCTTCCTATACTTTTTCTTCTTCTTCTTCTTCTTCTTCTTCTTGTTCACCTTCTTCTTCTTCCTCTTATCTATCTTCTTCTTCTTCTTCTCATCCTCCTGCTCCTTCTTCTTCTTCTTCTTCTTCTTCCACTACTCCTTCTTCTCCTTTTTCTTCTTCAACTTCTTATTCTTGTTCTCCTTCTTCTCCTTCTTCTCCTTCTTCTCCTTCTTCTTCATCATCTTCTTCTACAACTACTACTTCTTCTTCATCTCCTTCTTCTTCTTCTTCTTCTTCTTCTTCTACTACTACTACTACTACTACTACTACTACTTCTTCTTCTTCTCCATCTTCTTCTTCTTCTTTTTCTTCTTTCTCTTCTTATTCTTGTTCTTCTTCTTCTTCCTTTTTTTCTTCTTCTTCATCATCATCATTTTCTCCTTCTTCTTCTTCTTCATATTCTACATCTTCTTCTTTTTCTTCATCCTTTTTTTTTACTTCTTACACTTCTTCTCCTCCTCCTCCTTTTTCTTCTTCATCTTCTTCTCCTACTTCTTCTTTTTACTCTTCTTTTCTTCTTCTTCTTCTTCTTCTTCTTCTTCTACTCCACTTTTTCCCCTTCTCCTTTTCTCCTTATGTTTCTTTAACTTTTCCTTCACCTTCTTCTCCTTCATCTTCTTCTCCTTCTTCTTCTTCTCCTTCGCCTACTTCTTCTTCTTCTTCTTCTTCTTCCTCCTCATCTTCTTAATATTTTACTTCTTCTTCTACTACTTCTCCTCCTCTTCTTGATATTTTACTTCTTCTTCTACTTCATCATTTTCTTCTTCTACTTCATCATCTTTTATTTCTTCTTCTTCGTCATCATCATCTTCTTTTTCTTCTTATTCTTCTACTTCTTCTTCCTCTTCTTGTTCTTCTTCTTCATCATCATCATCATCATTTTCTTCTTCTTCGAGTTCTTCATCTTCTTCTTCCTCTTGTTCTTCTTGTTTTTCTTCTTCATTATCATATTCTTCTTCACTTTCTTCCTCTTCTCTTTCTTCTTCTTCTTCTGCTTCTTCTTCTTCTCTGCTTCTTCTTCTTCTTGTTCTTCTTCATCTTCTTCAACACTATCATAAAATTCTTCTTGTTGTTATTTTTCTTCTTTATCTTCTTCTTCTTCTTCTTTTCCATCTTTTTCATCCTCATCATGTTCTTCTTCTTCTTCTTCTTCATCTTCTTCAAAATGATGATCATCTTTCACTTCTTCTTCTTCTTCTTCATCTTCTTCTCCTTCTTCTTCTTCTTTTTCTTCTTCTTCTTCTTTTTCTTCATCTTCTTCTTCTTCACCTTCTTCTTCTTCGCAGTCTTCTTCATCACCTTCATCTTCCTCTGATTCTTCTTCTTCTTCTTCTTCATCATCCTTCTTCTTGTTCACCATCTTCTTCTTCTTATCCTTCTTGCTTCTTCATCTTGTTCTTCTCCTCCTCCTCCTCCTCCTCCTCCTTCACTTCTACTTTTTCTTCCACTTCTCCTTCTCCTTCTTCTTCTTTGACTTCTTGTTCTTCTTCTTCTCCTTCCTCTTCCTCTTCTTCTTCTACAACTACTACTACTTCTTCTACATCTTCTTCTTCTTCTTTTACTACTGTGTCTTCATCTTCTTCTTTGCCATCTTCTTCTTCTTCTTCTTCTTCTTCTTCTTCTTTCTCTTCTTCTTCTTCTTCTTCTTCTTTCTCTTCTTCTTCTCCCCCTTCTTTTACTTCTTCTACTTCTTCCTCTACTTCTTCTTCTTCTCCCACATCTTTTGTTTCTTCCACTTCTCCTTTTTCTTCTTCTTTCCTTCTTTTTCTACTTCTTCTTCTGCTTCTTCTTCTTCTTCGCCTTCTTCTCCTCCTGCTCCTCATGTTTCCCCTCCTCCTTCTCCGTCTATTTCTTCTCGTTCTCCTTCTTCTCCATTCTCTGAATCTCTATCTGCTTCTCCTTCTTCTCCATCGCCTTCTTCTTCTTTCTCCTCCTTTTCTTCTTGATCTTTTGCTTCTTCTTCTACTTCATCATCTTTTAGTTCTCCTTCCTCTTCATCATGATAATCATCTTCTTCTTCTTATTCTTCTACTTCTTTTCTTATTCTTATTCTTCTTCTTCGTCACCGTTATCATCACTTTCTTATTCTTCTTCCATTTATTCTTCATCATCATCTTCTTTTTCTTATTCTTCATGTTCTTCTTCTTAATCATCATCAACTTCTTCTTCTTCTTTGCTTTCTTCTTCTTCCCCTTCTTCATCTTCTTCTTCTTTTTCTACTACTTCTACTTCTTCATCATCAACATCATCATCTTCTTCTTCTTCTTCATTGTCATCTCATTCTTCTTCTTCTACTTGTTCTTCTTCTTCTTCTTCTTTCACTTCTTCTTCATCATCATCATCTTCTTCTTCTTCTTCTTCTTCAAGATCACTATTATCTTCTACTTCTTCTTCTCCATTTGTTCTTTTACTTCATCTTCTTCTTCATCTTCGTCTTTTGCTTCTTCTTCTTTGTCTTTTTCTTGCTCTTCTTATTTTCACCTTCTTCTTCTTCACCTTCTTCTCCTTCCAGTTGGTAGTCCTTCTTCTTCTTCTTCTTCTTCTTCTTCTTGTTCACCTTCTTCTTCTCCATCTTATCCTTCTTCTTCTTTTTTGTTCTTCTCCTCTTCCTCCCCCTCCTCCTTCTTCTTCTTCGTCTTCATCTTCTTTCTCATTTTCTTCCTCTTCTCCTTCATCTTCTTCTTCATCGCCCTCTTATTCTTCTTCTTCTTCTTCTTCTTCTTCTTCTTCTTCTTCTTCTTCCTCATCATCTTCTTCCTCTTCCTCTTCTTCTTCTTTGTCTTCCTCTTCTTCTTCTTCTCCTCCTTTCTTCCTCTTCTCCTTCACCTTCTTCTCCTTCTCCTTCTTCTCCCTTTTCTTCTCGTTCTTTATTTTTTCGTCTTTTTCTTCTTCTTCTTCTTCTTTTTTGTCTCCACCTTCATCTCCTCTTTCTTCTTCTTCTCCTCCTTATTCTTCTTCTTCTTCCTCTCCTTCTTCTTCGTCTTCTTTTTCATCTTTTTTTAAAACATCCTCTTTTACGTTGTCTTCTTCTTGTTCTTGTTCTTCTTCATCTTCTACTTCTTCTTCTTCTTCATTTTCTACTTCTTCTTCCTTTACTTCTTTTACTTCTTCTTCTTCTTCTTCTTCAACTACTAATACAACTACTACTTCTTCATCTTCTACTTCTACTTCATCTTCTTCTTAATCTATTTCTTCTTCGTCTTCTTCTTCTTGTTCTTTTTCTTCTTCTTGTTCATCATCATTATCTTCTTCTTCATCATCATCTTCTTCTTCTTCTTCTTCTTCTCCTTCTACTTCTTCTAGATCTTCTCGTTGTTCTTCTTCTCTTTCATCGCCACCATCATCATCATCTTCTTCTTCTTCTTCTTCTTCTTCATCATCATCATCATCAAATTCTTCTTCTTCTTATTGTTCTTATTCCTCTTCTTCATGTTCATCTTTGTCTTCTTCTACCTCTTCTATTACTTCTTCCATTTCTTCTTCTTCTTCTTTTTCTTCTTCTTCTTCTTCTTCGCCTACTTCTTTTTCTTCTTCCTCTTCTTCTTCTCTTCCTTCTCCTTCTCCTTCTTCTTCTTCTTCGTCTTCTTCCTCCTCTTCTTCTTTTTGTTCCCCTTCCACTTTTTCATCTTCTTCTTCTTCATGAACTTCTTGATCTTTTTCCTTTTACTTCTTGTTCTTTGTCTTCATATTCTTTTGCTACTTCTCCTATTTTTTCTTCTTCTTCTTCATCTTCTTCTTTCTTCTTCTTCTTCTTCTTCCTCTTCTACTTCTTCTTGTTGTTCTTCTTCTTCTTCTTCTTCTTCCTCTTCCTCTTCTTTTGCTTCTTCATCCTCTTCTTATTCTACTTTTTCTGCTTCTTCTTCTTCGTCTTCTTCCTCCTCTTCCATGTCTTCTTCTTCTTCTACTACTTCTTCTCTTTCTTCTTCTTCTTCTTCTTCTCCTTCTTCACTTTCTGCTTCTCTTTCTTTATCTTCTCCTTCTCCTTCTTCTTCTACTTCTTCTTCTCCTTCATAATTTTCTCCTTCTACTTCTTCTTTTCTTCTTCTCCTGCTATTCTTCTTCTTTCTAATCTCTGACTTCTTCTTCTGCTTCTTCCTCTGCTACTACTTTTTCTTTTTTTTCTTTTTCTTCTTCTTCTCCTTCACCTTCTTCTCCTTCTATGTCTCCTTCTTCTTTTTCTTCTTCTCCCTCTTCTTCTTCTCCTTCTCCTTCTTCCCCTTCTCTTTCTTCTTTTTCTTCTTCTTCTTCTTCTTCTCTTCCACCTCCTTCTTCTTCTTCTCCTTGTTTTTCTTCTCCTTCTGATTCTTCTCCTTTTTCTTCTTCTTCCTCTTCCCTTTCTCCTCCTCCTTCTTCTCCTTCTTCTTCTTCATTTACTTCTTCTTTTTCTTCTTCTTCTTCTTCTTCTTCTTCTTCTTCATCTTCTTCTTCGTCTTCTCCTCCTTCTTCTTCTACTTCTTCTTCTCCTTTGTCATTTTTTCCTTCTTTTTTTCTTCTTCTCCTTCTTCCTGTTGTTCTTCTTCTTCTCCTTCTTCCTCTTCTTCTTCTTCTTCTTCTTTCTCTCCTTCTTCTCCTTCTTCTTTTTCTCTGTCTCCTTCTTCTGCTTCTCCTTCTTCCCCTTCTCTTTCTTCTTTTTCTTCTTTTTCTTCTTCTTCATCTTCTCTTCCTCCTTCTTCTTCTTCTTCTCCTTGTCCTTCTACTCCTTTTACCTCCCTTTCTTCTCCTTCTTATTCTCCCTCTTCTTCTTCATTTAATTCTTCTTCTTCTTCTTCTCCTTCTTCTTCTTATTTCCCTTCGCCTTTTCTCATTATTCTTCTTCATCTTCTTATACAAGTTCTTCTCTTATTTCTTCTTCTTAATCTACTTCTTCTCCTCCTCCTCCTCCTTCTTCTTCTTCATCATCATCTTCTTCTTCTTCTGGTTCTCCTTCTTCTTCTTTGTCTTCCTCTTCTTCTTCTTCATCTCCTTCATCTGCTTCATCCTCATCATCTTCTTCTTCTTCTTCTTCTTCTTCTCCATCTTTTCCCTTTCCTTCTCCTTTTTGTTCTTCATATCCTTCCTCTTCCTCTCCTTCTTCTTCTTTTTTTTGTCTTCTTCTTCATCTTCTTCTCCGTCTCTTCTTCTCCTTCATGTTCTTCTTTTTCCTCATCTTTTTCTCCTTCTTCTCCTTCTCCTTCTTTTATTTCTTCTTTTCCTTATTATGCTTCCCATACTTCTCCTTCTCCTTCTTTTCCTTCTTTTTCTCCTTCTTGTTCTTCCTTATTTTCTTATTCTTCTTCATCAGCTTCTTCATCCCCTTCTTCTTCTTCTCCTTCTTCTTCATCTTCTTATTCTTCTTCTTATTCTTCTTCTTTTCTTCTTCTTTTACTTCTTCTTTTTCTTACTATTCTTCTTCTTATTCTTCTCCTCCTACTTCATCATCTTCTCCTTCATCTCCTTGTTCTCCTTCATCTTCTTCTTCACCTTCTACTAATTCTTCTTCTCTTTCTTCTTCTTCTTTTTCTTCTCCTCTTCCTTCTTCTTCTTGTTCTTCTTGTTCCTCTTCCTCTTTTTTCTTGTTCTTCTTCTTCTTCTTCTTCTTCTTCTTCTCCTTCTTCTTATTCTCCTCCTTCATCTTCTTAGTTTTGTTTTTCTTCTTCTTTTTTTTCTTCTTCTTCTTCTTCTTCTTCTTCTCCCATCCTTCATCTTCTCCTTCTTCTGCTTAGCCCTCTTCTTCTTCATCTCTTTCTTCTTCTCCTTCACCTTCTTCTCTTTTTACTACTTTGTCTTTTTCTTCTACAACATCTTCTTCTTCTTCTTCACCTTTTTCTTCTCCTCCTTCTCCTTCTTCTTCTCTTTCTTCTTTTTTTTCTTCTTTTTCCTCTTCTTCTTCTTCTTCTTACTCTTCTTCCTCTTCTCCTTCTTCTTCGTATTTTTTGTCTTCTTCTTCTTCTTCTTCTTCATCTTTTTCAATTTCCTCTTCTTCTTCTTCCTCTTCTTCTGGTTCTTCCTCTTCTTCCTCTTCTAACACTTCTTCCTCTCCTTCTTCTTCTTCCTCTTCTTCTTCTTGGTCTCCCACTTCCTCTCCTTCCTTCTCTTACACTTCTTCTTTTTCTTCTTCATTTTCATCTTATTCTTCTTCTTCCTCCTCCTCTTCTTCTTCTTGTACTTCTTCTTCTTCTTCTTCACCTTCTTCTCCATCTCCTTCTCATTCTTCTTCTTTTCCTCCTACTTTTTCATCATCATCTTCTTCTTCTTCTTCTTCTTCTCTTCTTCTTCTTCTCCTTCTTCTTCTTGTTCTTCTCTTTTTTATTTTTCTTCTTTTTCTTCTTCTACTTCTACTACTATTACTTCTCCTACTTATTCTTCAACTTCTTCTTCTTCTTCTTTTCCTTCTTCTTCCTCTTCTTCTTCTTCCACTTACGTTTTCTTTCTTCTTCTTCTTCTTCTTCTTCTTCTTACTTCTTATTCTTCCTCTTTGTCTTTCTTCTTCTTGTTCGTCTTCTTCTTCTTCCACATACTTCTTATTCTTCTTCCTGTTCTCTTTCCTCTTCTTCTTCTTCTTCTTTCTCATCTTCTTCTTCTTCTTCTTCTCCTCTTCTTCTTTTACTTCCTCCTCTTTCTTTTACTTGTTCTTCTTCTTCTTCTTTTACTTCAACTTCTTCTTCTTCTTCTTCTTCATCTTTTTCTTCTTCAGCTTCTTCGTCATCTTGTTCTTGTTCTTCTTCTTCTTCTACTTCACCATCTTCTTCTTCTTCTTCTTCTTCATCATCTTTTTATCTTCTTCTTCTTATTATTCTTATTCTCCTTGCTCTTCTCATGGCTCCTTATCTTTTTCTTTTTGTTTATCTTCCACATCTTCTTTTACCCCTATTCTTCTTCTTCTCGATCATCTTATTCTTGTCCTTTTACTCCTTCAATTTCTTCTTCTCCTTCGTCTTCTTCTTGTTCTTCTTCTCCTTCTTGTTCTTCTTGTTCTTCTTCTTCTTCCCCCTCCTCTCCCTCTTCTTCTTGTCTTCTTCTTCTTCTTCATCATCATCTTCGTCTTCTTCTTCTTCTTCTTCTTCCACTTCTTCATCATCTTGTTCTTCTTCTTCCGCAACATCTTCTTCTTCATCTTCTTCTTCTTCTTATTCTTTTGGGACTTCTTCTACTCCTTAATCATCTACTTCTTCTTCTTCGATGTCTTCATCTTCTACTTCAACTTTTCTACTTCTTCTTCTTCCTCTTCTTCTTCTTCTTCTGCTTCTTCTTCTTCTAATTCTTCTTTTTCTCTGATTGGTACTACTACTACTTCTTTTTCTTCATCTCCTTCTTCTACTTCTTCTCTTATTTTCTTCTAGTTCTTCTTGTTCTTCTTCTTCTCCGACATTTCCCATCTCCTTCTTCTCCTTCTGCTTCCTCTCCTTTTCCTTCTTCTCCTTCTCCTTTTCTCCCCTTCTTCTCTCTCTTTTTCTAGTACTTCTCCTTCTTCTTCACCTTCTTCTTCTTCTTCTACTACTTCTTCTTTCCTATCTTCTTCGTCACCTTCTTCTTTATCTTCTTCTTACTATTATTATTCATATTTTTTTTCTTCTTCTTCTTCTTTCTTCTTCTTCCTCTTCTTCCTCTTCTACTTCTTCTTCTTCTTTCTCTTCTTCATCTTCTTCTTCTTCTTCTCCTCCTCCTCCATCTTCTTCTTCTTCTTCTTCTTCTTCTTCTTCTTAGTTTTTCATCTTCTTCATCTTCTTCATCTTCTTCTTCTTCTACATCTTCTTCCCCTTGCTTCTTCTTCTTCATCTTTTTCTTCTTCTTCATCATCATCATCTTCTTCTTCTTCTCCTTCTTCTTCTTCCCCTTCTTCCAATTTTTCTTTGCTTAATTCTTCTTATTCTTCTTCTTCTTCTTCTTCTTACTTTTTCATCTTCTTCATCATCTTCTTCTTTTCTTCTTCAGCTTGCTTTTTATTCTTCATCTTTTTTTTCTTCTTCATCATCATCTTCTCTTCTTCTTCTTCTCCTTCTTCTTCTTCCTCTTCTTCCACTTTTTCTTTGCTTAACTCTTCTTCTTTTTCTTCCTCTCCTCTTCCTCATCATCTTCTACGTGTTTTTATTCTTCTTCTTCTTCTTCTTCTTCTTCTTCTTTATCTTCCCTTTCTAAATCTTCTTCTCCCTCTGTATCTTCTTTTTCTTCTTCTTATTTTTGTTCGTCTTATCCTTCATCATCATCATATTCTTCTTCTCTTCTTCTTCTTCTTCTTCTTCTTCTTCTTCTTCTTCTTCACCTTCATCTTCTTCCCCTTCTTCTTCTTCTTCTTCTTTCTCTTCTACTTCGTCTTCATCCATTCTTCCTCTACAACTTTTTTATCTTCTTATTCTTCTACTTCGTCTCCTTCTTCTTCTTCTTCTTTTTCTTCGTCTTCACCAAATTATTATTATTATTCTTCTTCTTCTTCATATATTTATTCTTCTTCTTTTACTTCTTCTTCTACTTCTTCTTCTTCTTCTTCATCGTCAACATCATCATCGTCATCTTCTTCTTCTTCTTCTCCTACTTCTTCCTCTTCTTCTTGTTCTTGTTCTTCCTCTTCTCCTTCTTCATCTTCTTCTTCCTCTCTTCTTCTCCTTCTTTTCACCTTCTTCTTCTTCTTCTTTCTCTTCTTCTTCTTACTTTTCTTCTTTCTCTTCTTCGTCTTCTTCTCCTTCCTCAACATCTTCTTCTTCATCTTCTTCTTCTTATTCTTCTTGGAGTTCTTCTACTTCTTAATCATCTACTTCTTCTTCTTCGTTGTGTTCATCTTCTACTTCATCTTTTCTACTTGTTCTTCTTCCTCTTCTTTTTCTTCTTCTTCTTCTTCTTCTCCTACTTCTTCTTTTGCTCTAATTAATACTACCACTACTTCTTCTTCTTTTTCTTCTTCTCCTTCTTCCTCTTCTTCCTCTCTTTTTCTTCTTGTTCTACGTGTTCTTCTTCTTCTCCTACTATTCCCCTTCTCCTTCTGCTTCATCTCGTTCTCCTTCTTCTCCTTCCCCTTTTTCTCCTCCTTCATCTCTCTCTTTTTCTTCTACTTCCCCTTCTTCTCCTTCTTCTTCTTCTTCTACTTCTTCTTCTCCATCTTCTTCGTCTCCTTATTCTTCCCCTTCTTCTTCATCTTCTTATTATTATTATTATTCTTATTTTTCTTCTTCTTCTTCTTCCTCTTCTTCTTCTTCTACTTCTTCTTTCTCTTCTTCTTCTTCTTCTCCTCCTACTTCTTCTTCCTATTCTTCTTCTCCTCCGCCTCTATCTTCTTCCTCTTCTTCTTCTTCTTCTTCTTCTTCTTCCTCTTCTTCTTACTTTTTCATCTTCTTCATCTTCTTCTTCTTCTTTATCTTCTTCTTCCTTTACTTCTTCTTCAACTTTTTCTTCTTCTTCATCCTCTTCTTCTTCTTCTTCTCCTTCTTCTTCTTCCTCTTCCTCCACTTT